>JAOUQT010332740.1:0-24135 GCA_025769995.1 Xyliphius kryptos
TCAAATCCCAGGTCCACTGAAGTTACCAATGTGGGTCCTTGACCAAGACCCTTAACCCTCATTGCTCCAGGGTGCTGTATCTACCCTGTGTTCTGACCAAGTTGGGATACTTGTAAGTCACTTTGGATAAAAGCGTCTGCTAAATAACTAAATGTAAATGTTAATTCTACCATGATATTTAGGCCATGAAATTCTGTCATTCATTTGATTTATCTTGTATTATTATTAATTCATAGTATTAATATTATCAAATATCTTATGTCTCAGATCATAACACAATCATCTTCCCATGTATTTCTGTAAATATGTAATTATTGGGAATTTCCAGTGTGGTCCTATATTGGACACAAAAACATGGAACTAATACAAAAAATAAAGCTGTTCTAGTTCAGTATAAAGGCAGTGGGGTTAAGGTTGAAGCTTTGTGGAGACCAATCAGGCAAGCAGACTCTCAAACCATGCCTTTATGAACTTCACTTTGAGAACAGAGGTTTATTCATGGAACAAGAAAGGGCAGTTTCTAATCTGTTTCCATAGTCTATTGTTTTTTCATGCTGTAGCATTTGCATTGCACTTCAGTTGAACTGAGGCGTATACTACCCTTTTACCATACTGTATACTTTTATTAGAAGTCAATGTGAAATGTCAACAAATGATTACAATGTGTTTTATACTAAGTTTTAATAATTTGTTTAAAATGCTTTACTGAGATTTATTTTATGAAGGCAGATTTTGATAAATTACTTGACATTGGTTGTCAAATGTAAGAATGAAGCATAATGAGAGTATTGTGTTGTTCCCACTTTGCTCTGAATATAATAATATATAAACTCCAATATTTATTGCACTTTATTGCTTTGCATTGTCCATCCATTCATTATCTTCCGCTAGTCCTCTACTAGGTGTCACGTGGGGTTCCCCTTGTCCATCCAGAGGACAACATCTCAGGCGCTAAGCAGATTTACCCACGACAGCATGCCAGTCTATCTATTTCTGGGCACGCACTCATTACATAGGGCAATTTAGAGCAGGGAACTCCAAGCGCCGAGAGACTTTGCATTATTTAATGGTAATTGGGGGAAGAATTTTAATCTTCTTAAAAAATGAATACTGCCTGTAATATTCCTCTATTTTTTACTAGTTTTTGTTTTTCCTCAACTTACATTTCTTTCAAGATCCATGAAGATAAGCAGATGATGAGAACAAGGATGAACAGAGTTATTGCGAGAGTGAATGTCAGAGAGTTCCATACTGGCTTCTTTACTGTTTCAATCTCTGTAAAACATAAAGGGTGAAAAAACACGATGACGATGTTTTTTTATTGTAATCTGCAGCAATAACAAAAATATGAGCTGTTTTGATAATTGCACTCTTGCGTAAGAGATTTACCTGGAATGCATCTTGATTGGCTCCAATCGCTCCAGTAGCCTTCATCAGCACAATAAATGTTGACTTTGGATCTAACGCGAATGCAGTTCCTTTCCGCCTCGCTTTCCAGTTGAAAATCAGAAGTAGTTTCCTCAAGTAAAGTTGTGTGCTGTAACAAAAAAAAAAAATGAAATACGAATATAGGAGAATATCTTCTAAATTCTAATCTCAAACGTATTGATTTCATTAATACAATATTACAGGATAACAGCTCTTATAGTTGCATTGTGGAGGTGGGGGGGGGGGGGGGTATATAATTAGATATCGTAAAGTCTCCCTTACATTTTCAGTTATTTATTTGGCAAAGACTTTTTTTGAAGTGACTTACAAGAGCAACACAAAGCAGTAAGTTAAAGAGAAACCAGCCAAACCCTTAACTGAAATGTTTAAGTGGCCTTATACATTTGTCCATGTAGCATATTTTACAAAACCTATGCATTTTGCTTTGTTTTAAACAGTTTATGAAATACCCATCAATGTTTTTACTACACAACGCTTATTTTTACTGTGGAAACAGAATAATTTAATGATGATATAACCTTGTGATGAACATTTTGAGCCAACAAAAGAGCATGACCCAGGAGTAAGAAACTTTGATTTTAATTACCTTTTTTTTTTTTAATTAGCATAAAATATATTCATGCTGTCTGGTGTGGGGCCTTATAGTTGCAGTCTAGCCTTTAATAAATAATATAACTAATAGCAGTAGGCAAATTTTAGATACATAAGTAAAGAAGCAAAGCTAGTACAAAACATTTAACAGCAGATGAGTAGGTAAGTCACGTAAGCAGAACATGCAGCAAAGTGAGACAGAGATCCAATGCCAATGCAAACAAGTTCCTATTTCTGTAGAAAACGAGGTGAATACAATGACACAGCACGAAGGGTAGCAACTATAACAACCCAACAAAAGAAAATGAAAGAGAAGGAGCTAATAATAGGTGACAAGGGAGTGGTGCTGATAAGGTGAAATGAGGAGTCCGGCTGTGCACAGCTAGAGGAAAAAAGAGAAGTGAAAAAGGAGAGGTGGAAGCAGATATCAGAGCAGCTGAAATGATAAAAAAAATTCAACAAATAAAATAACAGTGAAGGTTTTTACTTAGAATATTAGCATCCATATGCAAAAAGGAGAATAAAACCCATTTTAAGGCATCGAAAGGAAAAATATTGTAACTATTTTTTTTTTTGGCTCGCCGCCCAACCTGCAACATTAAGCACTCACCACAAGGCACACAGTAGTGCAAAGGAAAACAAAATACGAGCAAAATTACAAAAAACAAGAGACCACAACAATCAAAACAGATTTGGGCAGATACAAACTTGACGCTGTTAAAATAAACACCTGCAGGATTATTAAAGATCACTACAGTTCTGGCTTGTAAATGCAAACAACCCTTGAAGCAGTTCTTAAGGATGCTTCCTTGTGGCTTTCGCTTTATTTTTTCTCCCTCAAGATAATGGCTTCATCTTTGTCAGAATTATTGCTCCTGCGAAACTAAGTTCCAAGAATTCTCTTCAAGAACTACCAGTGGGATTTAAAACACACAAAGCCCACATCAGACTGCCAAAGGGCTTTATCCTCATCCTTCCTGGTGAATTTGAAATGTTTTGGCTGTCAGAGAACAATACATGTTACATTTAAGTGCTAACAGGACATATTGTGGTCGATACCACATCCGACCTGAAAAAAACGTTTTAAACAGCAGTGGGACTTGTGCAATCAAATGTGTTGTATTTTCAAAAAAGTTTTTTTGATGTGGGCTCAAGTCACTATTAAGGGTTGTTAGGGTGGGTTTGTGAACTGTCTGTATTGCTTTCAAAACCTCCTCCAAAGCATGATATCTTGTATGATATCTTTCTGCATCTTTAATCTTTTTTTATTTAAGCACAATCCATGAAGTTATTGGTAAATATTCGAAACTGAAAACAAAAGTCTTTTGATTTCTCTTCCGATCCTTTGCTTAAAGAAAACTTTTAACTTGTTAGGATGGCATTAAAGGTATTCTAGGTCAAGACAGGAGTTTCTTAAAGCCTATGTTGTGCTTTATGTCCTGTGCATTATGTCCATGGTAGGGAAACATTTACTTAAATGTGTTTCTAAAATATAATTTTAATTGACTTTGACAGCTTTGTATGGTTCCCTGCATCCCCTGTTATTAATTCATTTAACAAAAAACATGGATATAAGGAGAATTGGCTGCTCTATATTGTCCTCAGTCTGTGTGTCCCAAGCCCGGTAGAGGGTGAGGGTTGTGTCAGGAAGGGCATCCAGTGTAAAACACTTGGTTAAGTCCAACATGTGAGTTTACACATGCTGTATTATGCTTTATGACATCGTTGGGCCTTCCCATGTTAATGCTGGAAATAAATGTGTTTGTAATAATAAGAATATGTTGTAAAATCTTGTAACATTAGAACCTTAATAATGGGATACTGAGGGCAGTTTGCGTTTACATTCTGTTATAGAAATTACTCTAAGGATTTGAGTGTCATTATCGTGACACGTTTTCAGCTGGACACCAGAGCTTATGTAGTTTACAATGATTCTTTCCTTCCAAGACACATAAATAATGCATATTTAAACTGTCAAGTGAGGAGGACACGATTCTGCTGAAGACTACTAAAGTCACGAGCTAGTAATGAGAATACTCATGGACACAAAACAGATACCATGAAAAAAAGACCTTTGCAAAATACATCATCCATTTAATCGCCACATATCTAAGTAGGTCAGATCAGTGCTTTTCCACCGGCAGCAGTTCACAGTTTACTACAATTACACTAATAATTTGATATGGCATGATTCCAATAACTGTCTTTCATTTATAAGCTCTGGCAGCAGTTTATCACCTGACAGGTTCTAATTAGACCTCGTTTGACCTTCCGATTTACAGCAATTTGGTAAAGAGATTGTTCGGCAGCAATATTGGCCCATGGGGACGGAATAGCTTTTTGAAAATAAGTGGCGGTACCGACATGTTCCAAACAGCTTATTTGACCTTTTGCAAAGGGCAAAACAGCATCGAAAAAGCAGTTTTTAAATGCATGCCTCAGCTGGTCCAGTACAGTGGATTATGCCTTTTACACTTCATTCTGTAGTCTAATATCCATGCAGGTGGGACTTACAGCTACTGTATAGCAGTATCTCCTCACTCCTCAGAGGTGTATTGCAAAATCAGGTAAAAAAATCTAAATTGAGAATTCCTTGCTTGCACACCATTTTCCAAATATTTTCTGTGGAGCTGGGATCACGGCACTAGAATTCCTTCAAAACAAAACTGAACAAATCCATTGCGTATGTCAAGAAGTTAATCCAAGATTAATCAGGAAAGGCTCCCCCACAATGCTCCAGTTTCCAGTGTAGTATTATTATCACTTTTAGCTGGAACTAAGTAATCCTTCTGGACCCAATGCTTCAGGCTAAGCTCAGTAGTCCATAACATGCACAACAATACAGAATTAATTCCAAAATGTTTGTACTTTGATTGCTTGTCTCATTAATTTCAACATTACATCTCTATGGCTGTTAGTGAGCACTTGTCATGTCTTGTGCATTATGACAGCCATTGCTTTAAGGCAAAAAATTATACTCAGTGTTTTTATTGTTTCAAGCTTTATTTTTGCTGGCTGTCACAGCCAATTAAAACAGGTCTTTGGAATGTCTACATTAGGCATAGTAGACACATCTGTCAACTTGACAAATTCATATGCAACCATTGATTATATATTTAAATGTATGTGTACATTGCTTCACCAGGATTTGGGTTTGTGCCTGTTGGCTAGTTTTGTGGTCTTTCGTATTTTTTCAACCTGGTTTTGGCTTTTAATACTGCTTTTAGAGCATATTTGCTAATTTTACACAATAAAAAATATGTATGTAAGCCACATTCTCATACTTAGAATGCTTAGAACTCGTGCTGATTTATATTACTAAATTTTGGTGTATTTTACCATGATATAAATTTGTATTTCTTTTTTTTTAAGTCACATGATTCACTGTGCAGGGAAGGGACATAACCTAATATTTGCACTAAAACAGTCTAATGAAACAGCATTTGAAGACCTGTGATTGGCAAAAAGTGAATATTTACCAGACAAGCGACTTACAAATATCCCAACCTTGCTCATGAACCCACATTGGTAACTATAGTGGACCTGGGATTTGAACCCACAACCTTTTGATTAACAGCCCTACATCCAAACCACTGAGCTACCATTCCCTTTAACAGTTGCTAAGCCAATATACTTCTTCCAACAGTAGCTAGCATACAACATATGTTGTGCTTTTCTCCTGATTGCAAAGTCAGTCAAAATGCAGAAGCGGTGTGTAAAAACCATGTACACAGTGATGGCAGAGCTGCAATCAAATTTAGACTTGGTAATGGTGTTCAACTGGGACTTGTCCGTATTATTTGTCTGTGCAGGGGTTTACAAATAGTGAAAATGAAAAGAAAGCCACAGCAACAGAAGAGATAGTTGCCTGCATACTGAAAAGTTATGTTTGCTATTTATCTGTCTATGCAATTTTAGTAAACAGTCTGGACTTATCTCTGGTAAAATTGTGTTTCGGTTTGGCTAACCTTTCGTCTTTAGTCCTCTTTGTGTCTGGACATGCTACATACACCCTAAGTGCTTTCAGTGCTTTATCAGCGATGGATTGGCACCCTGTCCTAGGTGTGTCTGCCCTGCACCTGAGACGTTTTCCCCTGGATGGGCATGGAGAACCCCACCGCGACCCTCATAGAGGATTAGGCAGAAGACAGTGAATAAATAAATGAAAATCAGTGCTGTATATCTGGAAGTAAGAGGGTTAGTAGCAGTCAGGTACTGCTATGGATATTCTTAAGACTGATTGATCATTGAGAGCATGAGGTTATTTTTGCAGCCCATCTGCCAATCTAAGATGGGTTACAAGACAATTGTTGTCAGGAGAAAGTCATTTATTTTTGGCAAGGTTGCATCCAAACAAACCAGAAGATCTCCGGAACAATGTTCTTTTAAATAAAAAAAAGACCAAAAAGGTCTGTTCATAATGTATTCTGGCACATTTGGCAAAAGCTAAATGAAGCAAACAAATGCTCAGAATCTTTAATGAACCAAAGTAAGATGGTAAAATATTGAACTAAAATTCTTACAGAAAATTTAACGAAAATGACATAGTAATATAGTCATAAAGTCATGTAGCAAACCATTATATCAAGTGTGGCTAAGCTTTCTAAGCTATTAAATTACTGAATATATTCCAGTTTGGCTTCATATTTGAAAATAAAAAATAGTAACAATCGTAAATACTAATAAATAATAAAATAATCAGTGTAACGTTGTTATTATCTACTTTTAGGACCTGAGGATGCAATATTTTCATGATGTCTGGATACTTAACACCATATCATTTAAATGTGTATTATTTCTGACATGTCTGTAACGTGGTCAATGACTGGGCAAAAATGTCTCAGATACCAAAATGTTGAAGGACTTGCTGCTACATGTTGGTGCTTCTAAAGTTATTTCAACATGTCTCAAGATGTAACCAGCACCACAGTTTTCAGAATGGCAATTAAAATGTCAGTCTGATAGAAAATTTACGAAAACACCATTTTTAGTCTGCAATCAATTGGTTCCAAGAAATTACATGTAAGAATCTAAAAATACTCCTAAGATGTAGCTGCTTTGCCAATTAGGTCTTTAAAATCTCCAGCTAGCAAATTT
This sequence comes from Xyliphius kryptos, assembly GCA_025769995.1. Lineage (NCBI taxonomy): Eukaryota > Metazoa > Chordata > Actinopteri > Siluriformes > Aspredinidae > Xyliphius > Xyliphius kryptos. The sequence continues at coordinate 7,138 of JAOUQT010332740.1, forward strand.
CCTATAGTTAAAATCTCCTCAATGCCTTTAAACCTGCAGACCACACGATAGACTGAGTGGAGTAGAACGTGTTTTTGTTTTTATAGTAGAATGTTTTGTGCAGAGATGTGTGCTCACCTGTTGCTTTTTTCCATCATGTCTCACTGTGGTCAGTTCAAGATCATATTCGAGACATTGCTCTGGCACTGAGCCAGCGGGGGGTTTCCATTCTGCCTGCAGTAGCTTATCAGCAGTAGATAATTGCAGATCAGTCACTGCAGCTGGTTTTACTGCCACATAAAGATACATTCTTTGTTAGATGTGTGTTATTGACTTCAAATAGAGGTCAAATAAAGTTTAGATTCTAACCCATTTAAAACAAAAGTGTGGCTATTTTTAACTTTTTGAATACATAAAAAATATGTGGACACCTGGCTACAATTTCTATAAGGGTTTACTTGACATTATACAGGTGCTGTTCATAACATTTAAATAGTTGGCATATTTCAGTAATTTCATTCAAAATGTGAGACTATATATTATTTTCCTTCATTACACTCAGACTGATGTGTTTCTGATATATATAAAGTATTGTTTATTTCTTTTCATTTTGATGATTATTCCCGACAAAAAAAATTGAATATTACTTAAGACCAATGCAAAAAAAAGATTTTTAGAAATTTTGACCAACTGAAAAGCACTCAATATTTAATTGAGGCTCCTTTAGCCTTAATTACTGCAGGAATGCAACATAAGTCCATCATTCTGTGGCACTGCTCAGGGGTTATGAGAGACCAGGTTGCTTTGGGAAACTTTACAGTGGACCTCAAGCAACGTGAATTCAGTGCAGCTCCTCTATTCTTCCAGACTCTGGGACCTTGAATTACTTTCATCAGAGGAAAAAACTTTGGAACACTCAGCAGCAGTTCACAAGGAATGCGACAGCTGAAAGCCATCTCTTGCTTGCGTCTGTGCGTGGTGGTTCTTGAAGCTCTAGCTGCAGTCCACTCTTTGGGAATCTCCCCCACATTTTTAAATGGGTTTTGTTTCATAATCCTCTCTAGGGTGTGGTTATCGCTATTGCTTGTACACTTTTTTCGACCACATCTTTTCCTAACCTTCGCTTCTCTAATAATATGCTTGGACAAAGAGCTTGAATATCCATACTCTTTAGCAATGAGCTTTTGTGTCTTGCAAGGTGTCAATGCTTGTCTTTTGTACAACTGTCAAGTGGTTAGTATCTGGTGCTGTATTTTGTCAAAGATCGCATTTGCCTCTGACACAAGTCAGCAATATTGCACATGTATTTAAGGCATTATGTAGCCTTAAAGTCTTTTGCGGGTGTTTTGAGGTAATTAGTGTGTGGAGTCAGGTGTCTTCAATATTGAAACTTTTCACAAGTTTCAAATTTTCCGATATACTAAATGTGGGATTTTCATTAGTTGTCAGTTAATATAATATACATATTTCCCTTATTTTTAATGGAATTAAAATCCTCTGAAATTTATCATCTTTTTCATGATATTCTAATTTTGTGAACTGCACCTGTATATAACAATATTTGTCCTGTTTAAGGCTATAATAGTCTCTTTTCTTTTAAAATGCTTTTTTTGGGGAATTCCTTGGTTAGGTTCTGATCTTGCATGACTTGCTAATAACATTCCTTAGGGATACTTGAATTCACAATATAATTGAATTTACATTCACAATACGTCATTTGCTGACACTTTAATACAAAGTGGCTTACAAATCTCAAGTATTTCTCAAATGTGTCCTGAAACCTGGTCCCAAATTTGATAGCATGGCTTTATGATGAACATTACAATCAATTACAATAGGGCTGTGCACAGAAGTCTGTGCAGGGCATAGATGTTATATGTACATTTTTTCATTTAGCAGACGCCTTTATCCAAAGCGACTCACAAGTACCACACTTAATAGTTGGGGTCAGAACACAGGGTTACACCCAGAATCCCTGGAGCAATAAGGGTTAAGGGTCTTGCTCAAAGCCCACATTGATAACCTCAGTGAACCTGGGATTTGAACCCACAACCCTAAGATTGCTAGCCCAACACCCTAACCACTGAGCTGCGACACCCTAAGTTTTACTAAGTCACATGGCTTCTTTTACATACATGCCTTCCTCAAATCTTTCAAGTGCCTATAAAAAGCCCTCAACCACCTATTGGGTGCCATCCATACTTTTGACAGTTTAGTGTATCCTTTGAACATATCTTTGCATCCCAACGCTCATTCTTATAGATGCCATATTTACATGATTACCAAAACATATTAAAAGATGTGCTTCTCTGAAAAAATAAGTTTGATTGTTCTAGTTTCAACCAACCATGTCGTTGATGAAATGTTGTTAGATGTTTTTTCATTTATTATTTACCATTTGTCATGTAGTGGTTTGGAAACTCACACAATTACTTCTCTGGTACTGTCATATTTGGCAGAACTACTCAAATCCTTCAGGCTTAGTTGATGTTTGAGAACTATCATTTTTACAAAATGAACTAAAACAACATCAAAAGCGGAAAGCAAGCCAAAATTGATACGAGTTTAGTCACACAATGTTTTACATTAGTGCCAGGTATTTGATCTGTTTTTGTTCATATAGACTCATGACGGGCTGTTCAAGCTAGTATGCCACCCTGAGGGAACCACGTTTTAGATTCCACGTGTTGGCACAATAGAAGACTCAATGATTGCTATTTCTGCTAAAACAAGGTTATTCACTGGAAGCCTTTTAGCTGACATTCACGCCTTAATATGTTTCACCTTGCCACCAAAAGTCCAATGATGGATACCATAGTGTCATTTATGGGGCATGCAGATGAGTGATTGAGAACTAATAAAGAATTGTTTATTTATGTATCTATGTTTTGTGCAGGTATTCCATGCTGCTCTAGCTAAGTATAAGTGTGTTGATCGACTAACATGATGAAAAGTGCTGCTATGGCACCAAACAATCCGGCTGACATTATAATTACCTTGGTTTTGTACTGACAGGGAGTAGAATGCTGGCTCCAGATGTCCCTCCATTGAAGAACCATTTACACAGATATTAAATTCTGAGAACTCTAGGAGTGACTCTGAAGGAAACCGGCATCCTCTCCGAAGTTCGGGTGATGGAATGTACTCAGGACATTCCTCTGTTTCTTGCATATCCCGGTGCCTAAATAAAACAACAAGTGCAAATTATATAAAACATGCATACCATCAATACACATTAATTATTTTGGAAGTAATATGGTTCATATTTAGCAGTAGTTGCTGGTTAGTTTGCACCAATGCGACCAAAACTATCTGCAAATCATGGCAGTGTGTGAATGTAAAAAACATACTTTGTGTCCACTTAGAGTTGAAAACCTTTAAGCCTTGTATTAATATGCATTCAGGGAAAGAAGATCATAAGTGAACAGTTCCAAATATATTCACAACAAACATTCTCCACATGCCCCTAGCAAGTATTGCAAATATTTACATAAGCTCATTTCCAAAGTATAAATGTGTTCATACATTAGTCATTTTAGGTTTTTTTTTTGTTGATAAAGTGTTTACATCAAGTATCAAATAAGAGCATTCATTCATTATCTTTCACATATTCCTCTATGGGGGGGGGGGTTCCATGTCCATCCAGGGGAAACACACACACTATAGGGTAAATTTAGAGCAGTCAATTTACCTTGAATCCATGATTTTGGACTGTGGGTGGAAACCCTAGAACCCGAAGGAAACCCACGCTGACACGAGGAGAGCATGGAAACTCCACCCAGATTGGGATTCCAACCGGTAAGAGGTGCACATGCTAACCACTAAGCCACTGTGCTGCCCCTAAATAGTAGTATTTGTATTATAATTTCTTTACGTTCTTTGTTTAATAGCAGTTCATTTTAAATGTGAGTTATCAGTTTTGTTCCTTTACGAAATTTCATGAGAGTCTCTGCCATCGTTTTGTTAAAAATGTCCACCACCGAGGCTGGTTTTGCAAATCTTTGTTGTTAAATGTTAAACTTGGTGTATTTTGTTAGTATATGCCTTTCACCAGTTGTGAATATGTTTGGTGAGTATGTCCAATGTGGCATTTTTTGCATGTTGTCTGTTTGCATCTCCTTTTAGGCAATGATTTTGGCCGTACTTGGATGTTTGGGGTGGATTTTTATTGTTTGTTCTGTTTTTGTCACACATTTTTAACATAATTTGTGATCACTTGTTTATTTTCTGAGCAATTCTTAGGTTGTCATACATTTGTTTTTAAGTTGTATCCTGTATTAGTATTTTTCAGATCAACTTATGTTTATGGTAGGTATGAACTGGGCATCAGACATTCTTATGATTACACTGCATTTTAAGATAAAGTAATTGAATTAAATGTATAGACACAAATAACTAATTACAACATACTACCCCACAAACACACATAAAATTATGTTATTACACTTACATGAGCTGGAAATTCAATCCAAAAGACAAGTCTGTCTATGTTGATTATGGTCTATTTCACTAAATATTTTAAGTTCAGGTACAGGCATTCCAAATCATCTCAAAAATAAGGGTAGGTTTCCAGCAGGTCACTGAAGTTTATTAACACTGAACTTGTCAAACCACATCTTTGTGGTTGTCATTATTATCATGGGAACCCAAATATAATACTCAAATATATGTTCACTGTCTTTAATGTTACAATAATGAGGAGGAATTTTGCCTTAAAAGGCCTTGATTATCTATATTACTGTATGTTACTGTTTAACCAAAAATATTATTTGTTTTTATATTTACATAAAATACCAAAAGTGGGTGTGCCTTATACTGAAATAAAAAAAATAATCAAAAAGACAGAATAAAATGTATTTTTACTAATTGTTAGCTAGCTATTAACTTGCTGAGAATTTTGTGTTAATGAGTTTACCAGGAGCATGACACACAGATGGGGAAAATATAGCTCAGTGGTCAGAATGCTGGTATTTCACTTTGAGGGTTTGGTGATTACATTTACATTGTCATTTAGCAGACGCTTTTATCCAACGCGACTTACAAATGAGAGAACAAGACAAGTCAGTATTTTTAGAAAAAAAACAGCTAGACTGCAGCATCCTCAATTTTTTTTTCTTTTTAGATTCCAGTAGATTTGTATATACTACCTACATCTGTATATTGTGTGTGGATGTGATATGGATGTGTGATGAAGTTTACCAGTAGTAAAGGGAAAGCTTGGAACCAAAAGGCTCTTCAGACCCCGGATTCCACGTACAATCCATGTAGTTCTTGTTGAAATACACACAGGCAAAATCCTTTATCCTTGAGTTCGGCAAACCTGTGACAGAGAGAAATTCCACAGTTTAAAAACAGCTTATAAATACTTAGCTGTTTAAACTATTTATTCCTTGGCAAATGCGCTTGGCTCTTTGGTGATGTCCCAGTATAAACTGAACACTAATTTTGTTTCTGATATATATCATTTGAGTTGGCAGCAGTGTGTATACTTCCGAATCAGTTCTTCATCAGTTAGTTACATCTTTTTTTCCCCCTCAGATTCTTTTGTAATAAGTTCTATACACTGAAAGTAAAGGTTATTATGGTATGATAAAAAAAATACAATGTTTCCTTGAACAAGTCAAGACATTAACCTTGAAACAGTTGTGATTCCATGATTGGCATGAACAATATTTACATTCATCTACTGCAGTTTAAAATAACATTATTTTAGCTTGTTTTTTTTTTCGTGAGGAATATGTCATATCCACATTATGGAAAGAAAGTCTCATGTAAAAGCACAATTTATTAAATTAGGATGCCAGCTCATTGATAGCTGTTGTACTAAATGTCAAAAACCCTTCTGCAATGTCACATGTGGCTAAAGCAATTTATTTTCTATTCGAGAGAATCGTGAAAGCAATCCAAGTGCAAGTAAAGTCACACAACTCTGACTTTATTCCTCACTTTTTAGTCTCCATGTTAAACTAGAGTCCGTTTTGAATAACTTCATTTAAAATTTCTCCGAACTGTTGTACCTTTAATCATTCAAGCCAATCTGTTTATTATAGTATTATTGTGGTGAATTATGACCCTCATCATCATCATAGTAAGCTTATTTAACAATGCGCTGTGGTTTAGGGCCCGTAATTTACATATTCCTTATTATTTATTTTTTACCCGTTTGAGGAAACCCACACAGACATGTGGAGAACATACATTCTTTATCTGCCTTCTCAGGACAAATTTATGATAGGTTGTGTGAGTCTATGAAACTGATTTCAAAAATATTTCCTTTTTCTATTTTCCATTTTAAATAAATTTGCCTCTGAGTTTTTTTTTTATAATGTAATGATTAAAAACTGCGATAACAGCTATTCAGTTCAGTCAGAATCAATTCAAACATTCATTTGCTTAATATAAAGTGTGATTGATGTGACCTTGGCTTACCTGTTTGTTCAGGAGTTTGTTTAATCTTCACCTCCTCACCAAGGACCTCTGTGCCATTGGTGCATGCCCCCTTTACTAACGTGAACATTTTGATCTCGATGGGTTTTTCTAGATCAAACTGGGCCATGTAGGAGAAACTTGTAGTCCGGACACTCTACAAGACGAGCAGTTGAGATTTAGGTCAAAAATCTGCATCCTTGCAACTTTCAACATAAGATGCAAAAAAACGATAAAGGTGGAATTGAGCCGTGAAGCTGATAAGACTTGATGAATTGCATATGACTCTGATTTGAGTATCAGGTACCATCAATAAAGTTACTTTTAGATTTGCTTTTAAGCTTTTCTGCTTGCTGAAACTATAAGCAGCAGCGAAAACATCGATTGCATTCTGAGATTATCTTAATGTAAAGAAGATTAATGCATACAATCTGTGTAAAAACTGTAAGTAAAGCTTTCACTTTCAAAGTGAAAAGACATAAAATCTCCTTATGCGACTGACAGTGTTCATTTGAACGACAATATGTCAGTATGTCAATAAAAAAGGGACAATATGTACAAGCCATATAAGCCATACATAACACACTATAAGCCCGGGCCATTTGCAATCTGCCGTGATTGGCCAGGCAAGTTATAGTATTTAACTAAAATAACAAAAAAATTATATAATTGTATAGAGTGGAAACGCTTTCGAAAAAGACTAAGAATATGTACTAAGAAAGAAAATTCTTGGTGTTCAGACTATAAAGATAATTGTAAAAGTCTTCATGCATGTCTCCTTTTTTTAGGTGGTATAATAATGTATTAAATTCACAATGCACTACTTCTTTCTAATGCTTGAGGAACTTAAAAAAGATGTAAATAGATGGGCGATATGCTGTTTTGTTAGGTTATAACTACTTGTAGTGTTTCCAGTGTAACCTGCCAGTATTCATAGTAATAAGCAATCATACAAACATTAAAAATAGATGGCTATGAGTAATACTTTAATTGTTAGAAAAACATAGGCAAAGTGTTAGGAATGTCTGCTGGTGGTTAATTTTTAACCACCTCCAAATAATAATTTTCTGCATCATCTATACTTAAAACTTATAAAAATTATCTATAATTTTCTAATAGAATATTTCGTAGTTGTTATGTTTGACCTGTTTAACTGATTCCAATAATAAGCCTTTGTTGAATGAATTAAAAAACATGTCACACATGCCGTCAAATCACTCAGTGTCTCCTAACAACCACATGGAAACAGTTGACATCAAGATACAGAAACACTTTAAACACGGAAACACTTTAAACGACTAGTTCATGATTGCTATTGATTGTATCCATTCATCTAGCCGTCCATTATTTCTTATAGTTGGCTGCTTTTTTTTTATTTTTTATTTATTTTTTTTTTTACTTATAACTGATCATTTTTTATTTTTAACAAATGCCTTGTCAAATGTCCAAAATAAAATACTTTTGTGTTTTTTAAGTAGGTTCTTGCCAAATGTTTACTCTGACTTTATTTAATACTTATCAGTCTGCACATTAAATCAGAGTCCTTGTTCAAATAACTACATTTGAAATATCTCTTAACAGTTGTACCTTAAATCATCGATCCTTAATCTGTATCTTACTACTTGAGTATCGGAAGGTTTATTATCTTCATTTTAAATGGAAAACAATAGTCTTGAAACACAAACATATATATGTCCCAAAATATTATTTAAATTGTAAGCCATTTTCACAATGCACTGTGGTTTAGTGCCCATGACATGCCCATTTTTCGACAGTTTTGGGAAACCCACAAACACATGAGGAGAACATACAAAGTCTACACAGAAAATACTTTTTCATCCTGCTCAGGAAAGCAATCCACAATCTTTTTGTTGTGAGGCAAGTGTGCTGATAATTGCATTACCATGCATTTGGCAGTATTCATTTATACTTTTGTTTTTATTTGAATGTATAATTGAATGCATGTGTTAGGATGTTCAAATGGTCTCACAGGACTCCTGCATTTACATTTTGTCAGTTAGCAGGCACTTTTACCAGTTTGGGTAATGCTTGTGCCTGTGAAAGAGATGTGTTTTGAATAGTTTCTTTAAAATGCTGAGTGACAACCTTACGAACAGTGTGGGGAAAATTATTCCACCATTTAGCAGTGGTGAGTGAAATGGAGTGACAGCTAGCACCACGGTGAGTTTGAATCCCTGAGCGACATTCATCACTAGAGCGCAGTAAATGAGCAGGAGGGTAGTTTGAAAAGCTGCTTTGAAGGTAAGAGGGGGCAGATACAGTGATCGTCCTGTTTTGAGACTGAATCTGCAGGAACGGGCATTTCTAGTGATCAGATATTCAGATCTAATCAGATATTTTAAGACGTCTATTTAGAAACCAAAGTTATGCACCAAGTCGGATGGAGAGATTGTGAAGCCATCAATTTGGAAAGTCATGTCATGATGAATATAACTAATCAATCCAACTGATGAACATAATTAACAATTTTCTGTAGTTCATGTTCAACTATTTCTTAATATCATCTTAGGTAAAATGGAAATTTCCATTTAATGGCTTTATATAATAAAATTTGACACACTACCTTTTACCAGTGCCAAACTAGTCTGCTTGTCTAATCATAGTAATGAGTACCAGAACAAACATTACATAATACATGTGCTTACTGTAAATTTGTCAGAATTTTGCAAAATTGCACAGAAAACTGCTTTTCACATTTTCAAAACCATCATATATAAGCATCAGCAAACACCATCATACACTGGTACGTTAAAGTATACTATGTAAAGTTCCAGAGAAAATATATTTGAATTGTTTATGCAAAGTTTGTTTTAATTATTGCCTTACAATGTCGTGTGGACTGCTGGGTGATCTTGGTCATCACCATGCACAGTGTGTTATCATAGTGTGAGTTTTTTTATGAGCCAATTTTTTTTTTTACATTTCTGCCTGCACAGCAGTTTCATTGGAACTAATTTAGGCTTCCACAGAACCCAAGAAAGCAACAACCAGATTAACTTATGCACTCATGCACACTGCACGCCAGAGTACCATTGAGTAGACATGATGTAAATGCTTTAGAACTACGACTTGTTTAGTTTATGTAAGCCAGGCCCAACGTGTGCATTGCCTGAAAGCAGAACATGATTATCTTCAAAGAACTCCCATTGATCTCAGCAATGCATAACTCACAGACTAATCCAAACAAAATGTATGTTCCAATCACATCTGGCACATGAATTATCCACACAGAACAAATTATATTTCATGCTTTTTCGTGCTTTTCATCTTATAGTCAATGGAATGGACTTAAAAATTATAAAGTTTTTGCAAAAAAAACAATTAAAGTCAATAACAAAAAACTAAACTATATGTTGATATTATTAAAGCTACTCAGATATAATATTTCATCATGAGTCAAAAAGGTATTGGTCATCATAGTGGGAAGCAGCACAAGAAATGCAATAATGGCACATGGTACAAAATTCTTGGCAAAATTGCAAGCACATGTTTTTTAGTTTAGGGAAATAAATTTTAAAAGAATTGGCCCATGCCTCATAAAGAGCATCAATGCTAATAACGAAACAATGTATATTTGTGTAAAGAAAATTATTATTGAAATACAATTTTCACATATTTTAAAGTTCAAATGTAACTATATTATAAACACCACATCATTGGCTTTTTTTCCAAGAGCATAAGAGAGTGGTTTTGAGTGTCTGACTGGATGTGTACCTTCCATCTTTTTGCATACGTGTCATAGAAGCTCAGCTGGTAGCGGACAGTGCAGTCTTTAACATCCTCCAAACTTTTTGGTCTGCTCCATTCAATGTTCAGGTATCCCAGATGTCCAGGATCTATAATCTTTATGTTTTCTGGAGGATCAGCTGGAACAAAGAAGGGACAGCATGACTTCTGAATAATAATTGTAATTGTAAGTTTCAGTTAAATATCATCTTCTATAAGTCTTGTACGTAGAGTTGCCACCTTTCAGAAATGAAATGAGACGCCCACCACAGCCCCTCTGGGCCAAGACCACCACGGACAACAACTCCTATACGGGTGTCCACAGCAATACTATGATTCATTTAACGTGCCTTGCTGTTAGTTAAGAATCAAGAAGCAATCCTTAACTACCAATGCAACGTTTTTTCTTTTATAAAATGCAATTAATTCAATCGTTAATGAAATTTGTTTGTGTGGATTGTGTAACGACGACCTTTCAAAATATAAACCTAATAAATTTAAAACTTTGTGTAAATTTAAGTGCATAACTGGTTGTTGTGACCTAAAGAGTAGGAGTGGGATGACAAATTGTTATTAATATTAAACAGTATTTGTCTTATGACTAAAAGGAAGTCAGGTCATCCAAACAGCTAAAGCACATTAATGATAACATTTACTAAACCCTTTATTCCTCAAAAATCTAAACATTTTGACAATAAATAAACTATAAAATTTTGTAATCTAGGAATTTTTTTCATATTAAAGAATAAACATTTTCCAAGAAAAATTTGATTTTGGGGTCTAAATTGATGACAGCACCCTACAAGGTCATAGAATCTGTTGACCACAGAATTCGGTGCTACTCCTTTGTTTGGAGAAGTGGAGCCAGGCAGAGCTTTTAATCATTATTGTTAAATTTAGTATTTATTTTGCTTAACAGATGTTTATTTGACTGTAATGAAAATACGGAACAAATCTTTTCCAGTATTGGTTCAATTGAGACACAATGTTTATTAAATTTATTTATTATGGACAATTCGTAATTTTACAGGACGGTTGGTCACCCTGTAAAGCCTGTGTACATCTGTTTCTTGCTAATTGAAGCTATACTAGCTAACACATGTTAACATATGCATAAAATTACTGTTACCATTTTGCACATAATTGTGACTGGTTTGGACTTTGTTTTGTATGGAAATTAATATCAAAGCTTCAAAGACTGCAATATTTAAGATCAATATCAAAGCTCATAGAGACTGCAGGTCAGAAAAGGTTAGAAAGCAACAGACTGTCACTATCCATTGCAGAGCAGTTAGATAAAGCCAGTTCGTTTTACTAAACAAATTCAGTAACTCATTCACACGGTCATTGCAACCCTACACTTATCTAGCCAATACCTTGAGAAGTGTGTAATCACAAGTAGACAAGTAAACAGAATTTGACCTTGTCAACTCCATAGTATAAAGTTTGTGTAATTCCTATATCAAAATGAAATTATTCCTTGTTTGCAGAATTAAACTGTAGCCACATCAATCATACCAAACGTGACAGAATACCCAACAAAAACAGTTGAGCATTATATGTGTGCAAAAAGAGTGTTAGATTCCCACATAACCAACATGCTGCAATAATGTTGCATCACAAAAGAAATTAGATCGCTTTCTCTTTAACTTACTCAACAGGCGTACCTGATATGGCAGCTGCAATGATGAAATGGGAAGGGTGCTGTGTCAAAATAAACAGGGTCAGAACACTAATCCAGATTTGAGATTTGCACAGTATCATCTTTCCTTCTGTGTGGTCTGGTGATTCCTGGTGTAGACACAAAAAACAATAAATAAAACACTGGCACACAAAATCTAAGTAAGAGCCCTCCTGTTGTAATGTATTGTATAAACATCAATTAGTTCATCATTTTGGTTATTCTAATTAGGATAACTTGTGATGAGAAAGCCAATCACATTCAACAAAAAAGTAAAATATTCAAAACAGGTCGTCTCATTGTGTAATGTGTTATTGTGTAGACTGACACAAGGAAGACTACATTCACCAAGATTATTGCTATTGTGAAAGACCCATAAAGGCAACAGGCCATTTCTGAATAGAGAGAAGCCAGATGAGGGTTTCACACTATTGTAGCAACCGCATTGTCAACTGGCAGTTTAAAGGTAGCAACACTGATGTGATGTAAAAAGAAGACCGAAACCTTAAGCCTCCTTGATGGCGACAGTGGAGCGCTGATTCTTTTGTGGTGTGTGTACCAAGGAGTACATAAAACAACTGTAGACCACACCAGTGGAATACATGGATAAAAACAATGAACAATGAAGTGAAACAATTGCAGGTACTTCATTAACATTAACATTTGGTCATTTAGCAGACCCTTGATGGTTGGGGCCAAAACCCACTGTTACATACAGAATTCCCGGAGCGAGGGGGGTTAAGGGGCTTGCTCAAGGACCCACACTGGTAACCTCAGTAGACCTGGATATTGCTAGGCCAACACCTTAACCAATGAGCTCCCAAACCCCCAGGTAATGCCTTCACTTAATTTCACTAAGAATTGAATGGCTGATAAAGATATACTTCAATGTTCATGTGTCAAAAATGAACAGAGATGATGAAAGTGGTACATAAACAGTAAAATTCAGAGTTTTATTTAACAGAGGGAAATCTAAAAGGCATCTTATTTAGGCAGGGGTATTAGATGTCTGCAAAAAAAAATCACGGTGGGGGGGTGGGGGGATAATTGTAGTGTAGTGGAACAATGGACTGTTGTTCAAACAGAAAATACTGCTGTAACTGGTTCTTTGATGAAGTTCAGATGAAGAGATCACAAAAAACACACGATTTTAATCAACATTACATTTACAGATGTCACTGGTATGATATATTGATCAATATCAATATATTTAGATTTATTTGCAAGGCTACCTTCACTGACTAATCTTTTTCTCTCGGAGCAAAAAATGCATTGTTCTTATCTATGCCACACCACTTCTGGAATGGCAAACATTTGCTGAGGTACTTTTCAGTACCTACACACTTCAAAATGTATTTCTTATGAGTGTTGAAAATATATTTGACTATATTGATAACCACGTTCCAAAAACAAAGGTTAAGACTGTGGGTCAATGTTTTCCTAAACTGCCTGAAGCATTCATTTCTAATTTGAGCCTGATGAGTCTTGTTACACTGGAATAAACTCATGCAACGAGAGCCAAAGCCAAAATCCACAGCCAATTAGCATCCACAGCTATTTCATTGACACGAAATACTGTTCAAACCTGGCTGACAGAAGCAACCCCACATCATAATCATTTAAAATGCTGTTTAATAGACAAAAAATGAAGTCAGAACATTTCATTGACTATTAATCATCAATCAAAGAAACAATACTAATTAGACAGAAAATAAAGTTGCAATTTTGCCATATTGTGTCTCAGATTACAAGAAAACTTTACTGTCAATTCCACTGTATATCTATGACATTTGAAAGAATTGGGATGTCTTGAATACCAATAATGTTTATCCATGTGAATAAAATGATTTAATTCTCAATATAAATTGTTAGTTTTCTGCAAAACTTGTTTTTACATTTGGGAGGTTGTGTGGAGTGGAAATACCACAGTGTGACTGCTGTTTATTGTGTATATGACAATAAACTCTTGAAGCTTCTGAAGCTTCGATTTTCAATCTGGTAACAATGAAGTTTTGACTGTATTATAAGAAAGTTCACTTCACATAATATATGATCTCCGTAAAAGGAATAGGATTTTGAACAAAGCAGTGCACATCTAATTAAAATATAATTAAATTTCACCACACGGGAGAACCCCAAACACAGGTGTGTCACATAGTCATAAATACAGTCATAATTAAGAGGAAAAAAAACAACATGCCACAAAGTGACATTACTAAAGTGATGATGTATTAGTTTTCACAATTTGTCTTACACAGCCTGGTGTTTAGTCTCATAGTTTCCTCATCATTCACGTCAACACATCCCACACCACACCTCAACCTCAAATGAAACCATTCACAACAAGACTTGCATAAGATGATATGCTGTGAAATCAATTAATTCTAAAAATAAAAGTTTCATTAAAAAAAACGTAAAACATCTAAAGAAATTAGAAAATAAGCTGAACACATTTTAAAATACCACAAAACACTTAATAAATAAGTTAGGCTTGAATTGCTTACCTAGTCTTCTCAAAAGAAGAGAAACCAGTGATGCTCTTAGTCTTTGTGTAAGCGTGTGCGGTCGTGTGTGTATATGTTCACACGCCGCCTGTTGAAAGAAAACTGTCTGCTGCAGCCAGTGAACAGCTTTTGTTAAGTGCAGAGAGGCTCCTCCTGAAGCAAGAACCCTCCTTTTGTGATAGTGTGAGATGACTTTCTCTATTAGTCTAGGAAGTCAATTACATTATATTTTGAAGTGTTATAATTGTGACTTAATGCAACTTCCTTTACCAATGATTTATTTTAAACTCATCTAATGATAAATGAGGCATGAATCAGGCTGCCGTGATTTAGATTCTGTAGCAGTTAAATCTTTCTCACCAGTATATTTCTCCCTAAAGTGTAGGCAGTTCATATGATGTACTCCTATTAATTAATCTATACTCTTTTATGACATTAGAGAATATACATTGCTTACTGTGGTATTATATTTATGAACAATATATTGTACATCAGGGGGCAGCACGGTGGCTTAGTGGTTAGCACATTCACCTCTCAGCCCTGGGGATCTGGGTGGAGTTTCCATGTTCTCCCTGTGTCTGCGTGGGTTTCCTACAGGTTCTTCGTTTTCCTCCCACAGTCCAAAAACATTGATTTAAAGTAAATTGAATACTCTAAATTGCCCCATATAGTGTGTGAGTGAGTGTGCCAGCGATAGATTGGCGCCCTGTACTGGGTGTATCTGCTCAGTGCCTGAAACATTCTCCCCTGGATGGGCATGGGGAAGCTCTCTGCGACGCAGGTCGCGAAAAATAATGAATGAATATTGTATATCTGTTGACTGGCGTTAAAGTCCAGTACAGTAGTTAAAGGACCAGGTGAGATCCTTTCCCAGGTAACCTTCAAGGAACTTGGTCCTCTTGATGATCTTCACTGTACAGCCATCGATGTTCAGTGGAGAGTGATCATGCTTTGTCTTCCCAAAGTCATCAACCATCTCTTTAGTTTTGTCTATTTTTAAAGACAGGTTGTTGGTTCTACACCAGTCCATTTTTTGCTGATGAGACCCACCACGGTTGTGTTGTCTGCTAACTTGATGATATGATTCGAGCTGTGCATTGCAGCAATGGACTGAGTACCTTGCGTTCGATCCGGACTGATTGCGGTCTCACAATCAGAAAATCCAGGATCCAGTTACAGAGAGAGGTCAGCACATGCTTTCTGATGATGTTGAATGCTGACCAAAGTCTATGAACAGCATTCGAACATTTGTAAGTGTCTTTATTGTCCAGGTGGGTGCCAGATGAAGGGTGGTGGATATGTCATCATCCTTTGAGCAGTCGAGGAAGTACTCAAACTGCAGATGATCTAATGTAGGCAGCAGCAGGGTTTTGATGTGCCTCTTGACAAGCCACTAGAATATGCACTTCATAATGATGGGTGTCAGTGCAATGGGATGTTAGTTTTTGAGGCAGAACACTGGAGACTTGTTCTGCACGGGAATAATGGTGGTTATCTTGAGACATGCTAAAACGATGGCACAGCTTTGTCAGCTGGTTTGCACTCTCCCTGAGTACTCTTCTAGGAATGTCGTCTGGTCATGTGGCTTTCCGTGTGTTGACTTTGGATAGAGTTTTTTCTCACATCAACTGCTGTAAGGCACAACACCTGGTTAGTGAGAGGAGGGATGTCATGTCTCAAACCAAGCATAGAAGACGTTTAACGCATCTGGAAGGGAGGCATCGTCATCACAGGAAGGTGGTGTTGCACTGTAGTTTGTGATGGTTTGGCTGCCTTGCCATATGCACCATGTATCACCGCTGTTCTTGAAATGGCTGTGGATGCTCTGGCCGTGTGTGCGCTTTGCCTCTTTGATGGCCCTGGACAACTTGGCCCTTGCTGTTCTTAGTGCCGCCTTGTCACCGGCTTTGAAGACCCAGTCTCAATCCTTTAGCAAAGCACACAAATCTGCATGTTTATCCTTGTATCTCCAATTCTTAGAAAGCAACTAAGGTGGTGGATTAGTTCAGTGCATATAACTGTATCATCCTATAGTGAAAATATTTGGCTTGGCATTTAGGTATTTATTGCTTCTTGTAGATTTATGATTGAATGTGGCACTTTACAACTTTGATAATTCTTTCATTCATTTATTCATTATCTTACTACTAGGGTCTTAATTTGGCTCATTGTCCTGGTGGAAGGTAAATCTCCGTCCCAGATAGATGCAAAAAGGTTTTGCTAAAGAATATCCCGCTACTTAGCACCATCCATCTTCCCTCGACTCGGACCAGTTTTCCAGTCCCTGCTGCTGAAAAACATCTCCTCAGCATGATGCTTCCACCACCAGGTTCCACTGTGGGGAAGTTTTCTTGGAGTGTTGAGATGTGCTGGTTTTGTGCTAGATATAGCGTTTTCCTCGGTGGCCAAAAAGTTCAGTTTTGGTCTCATCTGACCACAGTACCATCCTTCATACATTTGGGGTGTCTCTCACATGCCATTTTGCGTCGTGTGGACAGACAATCCAGTCTCTTCTTCGGAATTCTGCAGCTTCTTCAGGGTTACCTTTGGTCTCTGTGCTGCCTTTCTAAATAATGCCCTCCTTTACCGGTCTGAAAGTTTTGATGGGCGGCCCTCTCTTGGCAGGTTTATTGTGTTACCATGTTCTTTTAATTTGATTAT
>JAOUQT010332741.1:2031-13331 GCA_025769995.1 Xyliphius kryptos
AGGTCATCTCCATATTTATCATTAGTGGTGTTTAAGTCTTTGACAAGTTACATATTTACAAAATGACACAATAATGGTATTTTTAGTTAAAGTTTCTTGAATTGCAGGGTTATGTTAAATGTCCAGGATTATGCAATTTGGAATTTAAACAAAAAACAAATTCAGCTTCTTGCATTTACATTTACTATTAGTTTTTTGGCAGACGCTTTTATCCAAAGCGACTTACAGGTATCCCAACTTAGTACGGGTTAGAACACAGGGTTGAAACAGGACCCTGGAGCAATTAGGGTTAAGGGTCTTGCTCTAGGACCCACATTGGTAACATCAGTGGACCTGGGATTTGAACCCCCAACCTTCTGATTGCTAGTCCAACACCCTTACCACTGAGCTACCACTCCCGTTCTTGCTCTACAGTGTGCTGCATGCTGGTGCACCTGACATGCAAAAGCATCTTCTAAACACTGAAAGATTTAATTATTTCCATGTGCACTCTTTTGTTAAAGTGCTTTATCAAAATGAACGTGTAGATATCAGATAACATTGTTGTGAAAGAACATCCTGCCTCTTTATACCTTATGTACACTTAATCTGTGTTAACCAAAATAAATGGACCAGATAATATAGGTGGCCCCAAAACCTTACAGCATATGTCCTGGGTTAGATTACTGAAAAAAAGTTGACTATGGCCCTTCATATGTTGTTGTTTGCATGTTCCCCCTTTGTATTGACTTTAATTAGGAGCTCTGGTTTCCACCGGGTGCGTGTGTATACATATCTGTTTGCTGGGGGTATAAACCACAACTGGCTTCAAGATGCAATCCTGCTACAAATCAATTTATTTTTTATTTCTTAAATACAACAGTATGTGTGCTTTACTAACAAACAATTATTAACAGATGACATTACAGGAATCTTTGCCATGAGTTTCCTTCATGTATTATCATATTTCACCTCATTCTGTCTGAGAAAACTGTACAGTTTGATTTTTTGAATCTGACTCAGGGTCACATTAAAAGCATCTCTGTCAAAAAAAATCCATTCATGTAGAATCCCATTGCATGTCATATTGCTGGTGAGTTTTGCTACACAGGCGACTATGAGGCTCTAAATGCCATGCAGCATGCTTTTTAAAATGGAGTAATGGAGTTAAATAAAGACACATTTTGTAATGTATTAATATGTTAGTACAGTTATGCTTACATTTTGTATATTCATTCATTCATCTTCCGCTTAATCTTCTACTAGGGTCGTCGTGGGGCTCCCCATGCCCATCCAGGGAAGAACATTTCGGGTGCTGGGCAGATACACCCAAAACAGGGCACCAATCTATCGCTGGGAGATTTTGTATATGCTTAATATAAGTGTACTGCAAAAATTACATTTTAGCAGATGCTTTTTATCCAAAGCGACTTACAAGTATCCCAAGAACACAGGGTTTATACCTCACCCTGGAGCAATGAGGGTAAAGGGTCTGGCTCAAGGACCCACATTGGTAACTTCAGTGGACCTGGGATTTGAATCCACAACGCTTAGATTGATAGTCCAACACCCTAACCACTGAGCTACCTCTCCCTCTAATAAAACAACCACCATAATCAATTACAGTTCACTAAAACAAGCTTACCCAATGAAAAGTCTGACTGAAGAATGGTCCATCATTCTGAAGCAGATGCTTAAAAATAATATTTTAAATAAACACATTTAACACATTATTCAAGAAAAAAATAATTTAAAAAAATCTTAAAAATGAACAAACATTTTAGAATTAAGCAATCCTAATCATTACACATCTTAGTTCCATATAATGAAGGGAAATAATGCTACACGTCATTGTGGACCTTGACATAAAAAATGGTCTGCTGTGTTTATAAGCTTGGCCAGCTCAATCAAGCAGTCATGGCTCCCATTTAAACAAGTGTCACAGAACATGTATCCAGAAACACTTTAAAAGCAAACACAATTCAAATCAGTTTTATTCTAAAGCTTAAAACACTTTGCATTTGGAATGAAAACGGTTTCCATAGCCGTAGTCTATTTTTTCTAAATCAGTTCAGTTAGCAATTAAATAAACCACACAGGCTGATTGGCAATGACAGTAAACAGTCATCATCATTAGCAAAACACAGGACAGGCTGAATGCCTAATACCAATGAATGTCTCTAAATCACTCCCACGGGCGTGACTTGGCAAAGCTGTGGAGACAAGGTCTGGTAGCCATTGAGCTACTGTAGACAGCCAATGCCAACACACTGCAATGAAAAGAATGAAAGAACAAATTAAGCATCCGTAATTATGCTGCTTAATTCGGAACAATCCCACTGAATATAAAGATTCATCTCTACTAATGAACTCCTTCATCTGTCATTAAAAAGGGCCAAACTGAAAAGATTTAGCATTTAAATGATGTTTGCTTTTTTGTGTGGAACTGTGACCCTTTTAAAACAGAAATACCACCAATCTAACAAGACTTATGTTTAAAAGAGTTGCTTGGTATTATGAAATTTTCAATAGCAATAATATTATATATTTTAATAATAATTTATACTAACATAGAAACATAGATGTAAAGTAAAAAAAAAAAAAACATATTTAAATGTGAACTTTTACGTGCAGGTGGTAAAGGTTTCTAAGTCCTGTCTTCATGTCCATAAACTTTATACCAAAACAGAGATGACATCTTTTAATTACATCAGTCTAAAAGCTACATAAAGATAAATGTAGTTGATATAGTGCATCAGCCTCAAACCCAAATCCTAAAACCCTATTAATTTTAAACATTACGCATTAAACATTACAAACATTACTTTTGAATGAAACGCACAAGAAGAAAGGATTTCAAAAACTGACCAGCTGTGAACATTAGATCCAGAACCCCCACCTCCACCCTGTTTTAAAGTCTGCACGCAAAGATATACAGAGAACACAAAGTGTATGATAAATTTGTGGATCTACATTGCATTTTAAAAGTCCACAGTAAAACTCTCGTCCTCTGTGCATAATTTGCAATGCATTTTGTGGGAATGTTTGCTAACACCGGAACATTTGTAGAGGGTGTATGTTCAAAAGACACAAGGGACGTAACTATTCTTCAGAGACTGATTAGAGCAATTTAGTCCTGTTGATATCCCTCCTACAGACCTCGTGATCTAACCTTTTACAACAACAAACTGCACCTTTGCTGTAGTTCTGGGCTGAAAAGTGGGATCACTGGGATGGAGAAAGCTCCACTCCCCTCACATACCAGGCCACGAGGCCATCACACGTCTTAGATTCCTCAACTTCTTATACCAACATCTGGATAGGTGGAGTAGCCAGCAAGTGATGAGATACACAGTCCATTCAAAACACAAAGAGACTACTAGCAGGACATCAGTGGACAGAGAAGCATTCCTCTACATGGATACGTCTGTTTATCCCCTGATCGTCCGCCAAAGCCTCCCTCGCATTGTTACTCTGTGAATGAACAATAAACCATGTTTTATGTGTTATATGGTCAAGACTTAAAGATTTTACAAGTTGTGCAGATGTAAAGAACACCGAGCTATGTTGTGCTACTTTTTAAAATGTAGAGTGGTATATTTAGGAGTGGTAGCTCAGTGGTTAGGGGGTTGGACTATCAGAAGGTTGGTGGTTCAAATCCCAGGTCCACTGAAGTGTGGGTCCAATGTGGGTCCTTGAGCAAGACCCTTAACCCTCATTGCGCCAAGGTCCTGAATCAACCCAGTGTTCTAACCCCAACCAAGTTGGTATACTTGTACGTCGCTTTGGATAAAAGCGTCTGCTAAATAACTAAATGAAAATGTAAATGTATAGAGTGTTGGGCCAAACAAACGAAAGTTACGTGGCATTCACACAGAATGTTTTATGAGGTTTTATTTACACCTCTTCAGCCTAAAATCTGCATCGCAAAAATGAAAAGCACTGACAAGAGCAATTACTGTTCACAAAACTCTCCCTTCTATATTTATGAGCAAATTCCATGAATACTAATAAAACGTTTGATAGTCGTTTACCAGTTAGAAGGTTGAAGACGTTAAAGATGCCACTCTTGTGTTCTAAGGAATACCTATAAAAATGCATAATAAAAGCCCTAAAGTTAAAAAAAATTTTTTACTTCTCTTTGGTTGCCATCAACATCATTCAACATACAATACGGTCTAATAATAAAAAAGTACAATTTATGAGGTCTTATTTTACAGCCCACTAATAGTGGTTGTCTAAATATAGCATTCAGACACGATTGCTCAAGAGAAGCTTGGTGTTCAGGCAATTCAGCTGTTTTATGAGTCTTTCAACCTTTTAAAATAGTCAACATGTTAAAAAGTGAACAGTTTCACATTTGTGTTCTGTTGACAGCTATGATGTGCATTCTGTTCACTTTAATTTTAATCATGTGCTTCTTTAGAACACTCATAAAAACTGCTGCAGCTTCTCGTTTCACAAGATTTGTATGCTCACTTTATTCACTGGCCTTGCATTTGCCAACAATCTTTACTATATACTTATATTCCTGCTGTCACTTCTATCACCCCAAACTTCGTTTGTTCTTTCATGAATGCTTTAAATCAAAGCAAATCATGGCTCTACCTCAAACCACATTTTCCTTGTTAGCTTTGTTTCAAACTTCAGGGTGTGCACTCCCGTTCTCCTTTGTTCCAAGCTTCTACCTTACATCATGATGAAATTAAGCTCAGATCTTTAAAATATTAACATAAATTATTGCTTGGAAGATTAATATATAATGTCAAACTAATCTCAGATGTCTGTGTATGAGAAGCGGGGCTCAGTGGTTTCTTCATTTTCCACTGTAACCACAATGAACAAGTCCTGTGATCAGCAATATCTTCCAATTCTCATGTGTGTTAACTAATCTTAAATACTTATACACAATAATAAGTGTGGTGTGTAAAACGCACGGACACCTACACAACATGCAGCAATTTCCACAAATAACACCAACAACTTGAGCCAAGTTCTTGCAATTCAGACATACATTGTGTCTATACAGACCATCAGCACTGAATTGCATCTTGGCGGCCTGACAGCTCCCACATCTCTGCTCAATTTCTCTACTAATCCCTTTTCCAATCCAGGAACCCCACTTGCTTTAGACAAACCACTAATTGTGCAAAACACGGAACGATTTTACCAGCTCAGTATTCAAAGAAATTCATTTAGTATTCTGAGGCAACCGATTTCCATACGAGCTCGCCAAATAAGGATGACGTCTCATGTCACCACAAAGCCGCCCACTGAAAGAAAGATCTTTTCTTGTCCTGTCACTCTTTCCTGAGCGCCCTGCTGTGTATAAGCAAGCTTACTCCGAGCAATACTGGATTTCTTAAACAGTAAATCATGTTGGCTAAGAATTGGACACAAATGAGTAAAAAGTTAATTTCCATTTACCTAATGAGAGTTTACTATGAAGATAATACGAATGCTTATTTAACTAAACATTCACTGTAGTTTTGGTGCAATGGATGAATTAATTATGTGCCATGTATCCAACTCCTATCCAAAAGAATTTGACAATAAGTATAAATGAAATAAATTGTTAACATATTTGGTTTACTTACATTTGATTCCAGGGCTTATGATATTTTTGAAGTTAATAAACATTTTGTTTGCTGCATCAAGTAGACAAATCTCAGCTTTTTTTTTTTTAACTCAGGGATATCCTGAATTTTACTAAATGACCAGTTGATACTTAGAGTCCTCGTCTAAAACATGCAGAAGACGACATTGGGCATCAGATTTTTAATATAAACGGCCATTATTAGAATTTTAGAAAAATGCAGGCCGAAGAACATCGAAATTCCATGTTACAGTCTGACGTCACAAAACTAAATTGCATCCCAGCAGGAAAGCAAAGGAGCACAATGTACAGGATTCCTACAGGTTTCCTTTTGGACTACAGTAAACAAAACTGGAAAAGGTTGAAGTGTGAAACAAACACTGAACACAATTTAGGTTGTTCTGACCTTTTCAGTTTACATAGCCTGAGGAAGACTCCATACACACCGTTTCCGTTCAAAACACTGTAGGGCCACTCTAATAGACTAAATGATCATTTTCCGAGTAGATGCTTGCAGAGAATCCACACAGGACGTTTCCTTCCAAAGATTTACAGCAAGACAGCTTAAGGCTCCACAGAACAACGCCGCCAATCTACAGAAGGAAAACAGGATGCAGCCTTTTTTTCTGAGTTTCATTTTAACAAAATTATAGTTTTTCCATAGATCCAACAATATGAGGCCTAATCTATTATTTGATCTAAACATCCTTTTCGCTGCAAAGGGCAGCTATGAAAGACAATGTTCAATTCCTGATATAAACCTTGGGATGTTTAGTCTTTAATGACTAAAGACGACACAACATCAGCCTCACATCAAACCAAATTAGCAATTGTATCAGTAGCAACAATAAACATAAGGCATTGCAAAAACCCATATCAAAAGAGTCTGAGACTTTTATCGAAGGAAATGTGAGCGCCTTATTCACTGCACTGTTGAAACAATAAACTCAAGCATATCAAAGTGGATAACACTTGACAAAAGTCTAAAAAGACACTGTTTAATTGAAAAATTCAAGTATTTCATTTATAAAGCCCTTTTTACAACAGTGCATTGTCACAATGCAGTCATGAGTCCAAACCCCCAAAGAGCAAGCAACAGCGGCAAGAAGAAAAAAAAAATTCTGTTGTTTTTTTTTTTTTTGTTTTTTAGGAAAAAACCTTGAGAGGACCAAGGCTTAGCGACCAAGAGGACCAAGGCTTTTACTTGTCCCTACGCCATTTAAACCCACATTGCATTAGTGATGCTTTCTGAACATTCTGAAAAATGCCATACGTCAACGCAACAGGAAAATTACTACCTGCTGTTCAAAGATATTTTTCAAACTAGGAAATGAAAGTACATCAGCCATACACAAACTCGGCCTGCAGTCCAAAACTTTTTCGTGATTGCAACGATGAACGACCAACTACCTGAAAATATGTAACAGAATAAGGGTTGTTTTTGGGTGAAGCAAGATATCACATCAAAACTGACAGCATAAATCTGTTGGAGCCACTTCACAGATGAAATGTTGTCTCTGGTGGTCTGATGACCTCATTCCAGACAGTCTGGATGGCGCACCACCCATAAAAAAAACATTCATAATTCCTCATACAGGAAGCTTGAGCTCTTTGTATTGTGTTCAATGAGTAGATCAACCCATAATAATGTAGCATGACAGTGGAGCCAGTGTATTTTTTACTCCCATCTTTTAAAACCATATTTGTCTACTCCTTTTCTTCACAACACTTTCTGTGTGTATATTCAGGCGTCACAATACGGTGCCTGTATAAGCTAATATACATTTAATAAAATGCCTGTCAGACATGAAAAGACTATTTACAAGGTGATAGGTCCACTAGCGCAATTAAGAAAAGTGCTTCCAGAAATCTAAGTGTCCCTGAGGTATAAGCGGGGACATTTACAAATAACAGTGTCCGTCCACAATCACCGGGGTCTGTCATGGCGTCATCTAGATCCTCTTTGTTAGGAAGCCTGCAGATCGTATAAACTCCATGTATATACAGTACGACATAAGTGGCCATACTTCAACGCAACAGGAAAATTACTACCTGCAGCTTTCTTCAAGAAGATCTTGAACAATTTGCAAATACCTGCCGAGTAAGATAGCAGATGGCGCACTAGGAGCTAAAACTATACTATATCTAATGTCAAATTCTCAGTATGGGAGGTCAGCACGCTGATAACTAGCACAAACGTTTTTTTACAGAATAACTTGTATATGGTCCAGTTTTCTTTTTAATATAGTTTATTATTAATTCTGTATAGATCATGTTTAGTTCTTAAGTTCATTAGACTCTAACTATAATTCTTGTATAACTTTTGACTAGTGACTTTTGGAATTTTTTTTTGTTGGGCAAACGATGCGTAAGCCCAAGCTCGATGTTTAAGATGTGTTAAGAAAAAGACAATTAAATATAAAAGAAGTTGTTCAGAGACGCTCAGAGTGCCATCGGACATTGGCTCTTTGGCTCCACTTCAGAATCTGATGCATATTTCCCCATAATCTCCAGCTGATTTATTGTGGCCTTTTTGGCCTGAAAATTCCACTGGTGGTTGTCAGAGCAAAAACAGCAAGAGCTCTGCACTGGGAGGTGAGCTTTCCTATGGAGCAAAAGGGTCACTGCTGCCCCTCCTATCTAGTCTAAGGGGGAGCCATCTCTGTTTCTTGCTCCAGGTGTAATTGCTTCATTGCCATGACTGTTTGAGCACAAATAGATACTGACAGTTAGCATTTGGTTGCCTTCACATAAAAAGAGTCCCATTTCAAACCTACCACTCAAACCTTTCCCTGCCACTTCTGTCACATTGGGTACGTAAATATAGATGATGCACGAAAGGACTGATTGTCATCTGCATATTTCATGACCAAGAGATCTGAAAGTAAGCTGGCAAAATATTTTACTTAAAATTAAATTAACTGTGAAACAAAACCAAATGGCTTTATTTTATTTTATGGAATCACAAAAACACAATTTAAGATTTTTGTCTTCAATGTTGATAGAGTCAAACTGCATATGATCAATACGTCACACGTCAGCAACACTGATGAAACAGATAATTAATGTTAATTTACATTTATAAGTTAATGATATGACAATTGTGGAACTACTGAGGACTTGATTGAAGAAACATGATTTACTGATTTCTACACTAAAATCAGTTAATTGGCAAATCATTCTGACATATGCTTCTATCTATAGAATCAAAAGATAAGACGGGAGATTTTTATGCTTTAAAGTCTGAGGCAGCTCAGAAACAGATGAGGTCAAGATGTTTTTGATTTGGGCAGAGAAACAAATGAAATCTGATATGTATCGCATATGCATCCATATGACAAAAAAAATCAATCATTTCAATGTAACATATAACAAAACTGATCTCATTGTCTAGTTACAGATGTAAAAAATGTGCATCTTCATTGCAGACACAGCACCTCAGTGCTTAATAAACTCCTAACAATAGACAGAGCAAACAAAGAACAAAGAGAGAACATAAATAGACTGGTTTACGTCAAACGAGTTTCCTTACTATGTCAGAATTAAAAGGTTTTTAATGAGGAAATGTGATTTACAGAGTTCACAGTGTCATGATTGGGGAGTATTTTGGGAAATTACTATAATAACTATAGTAACACCTGATGTTCATCAGACCTACAGCTGCTATCATACACACACGAAATCCACGTCATTCCATTCCATATGGAGTCACTTCCAGCAGCTAACAGTCACAAGGATGGCGCCAGCTGAAAACTGATCAGATGCAAACTGGGAAGGAAGTGCGCTGCTTGAAAAATGTGCATCAATCCAATGTCATTGACCAATGTCAATGTTGAAGAGTCGAGGCAATTAATTAGGTTATAAAGAGGCTTCTGCTTGAATCCTTTTAAGTTGCACACCAAAAACAACTAAATTGATATATAAAGGAATACATTTTAGTGTGAATTTTGTACAAGTGTTTTTATCTTTAGAGTATCTTAACTGAACAAAAACATTTGTAAGGGAGAATGATGCTTTTACAACCTATTGAAGTAAATCAAATGTTTTTCACAGTACGTTCCATTTTGTGAACATCCCTATAGAACCTCCCTCCTCTGTTCCACAAACTTAAGTGTATTTCTTGCTTCTATCGCTTTGGGTAATTCCACAATGACTTCAGGATGTTGAGATCTAAGTGCTTTAGAGATCACCCCACCTTAATCTGTTAAAGTAAGTGTTGCCGAATGGGAGTTTTGTTACTGAGATCTAACAGCCGTAGTAAGTCCATGATGAAAGAATGTTTGCTTGCAGAATGCCAGCTTAATTTAGGTGGTCTTCATTTCTTATTTCCAAAGCGCCGTTTTGGCTACAAGTTTTCATTCCAACAAAATGAGAGCCACACCTAAAGGTCATGAAATAAAAAAAAATCAAGTTTTAACACCCAGCTTAACTTCATGCTGAGCAACAAAGTTAAAAAAGTAAATCCAAAAAAATAATGAAACACGTTCTTTACACCAATAGCCCTCCTTTATCTTTAAATGAGTGGAAACAGCTAATGAAAAAGATAGCAAATATGGTTTTAACAACCAGACTAGGGGGGAAATAACAAAACCGAAAATGTTTTTTATGGTGGGGAGTGGTAGCTCAGTGGTTAGGGCGTTGGACTATCAATCTAAGGGTTGGGGGTTCAAATCCAAGGTCTACTTAAGTTACCAATGTGGGTCCTTGAGCAAGACCCTTAACCCTCATTGCTCCAGGGTCCTGTATTAACTCTGTGTTCTGATCCCAACCAAGTTGGGATACTTGTAAGTCGCTTTGGATAAAAGCGTCTGCTAAATAACTAATTGTAATGTAAACAAGGCAAATCAAGTGTAAACTGTTTTTCTAATGTACAGCAATGTGTACTTTCACAGAGCATTTTATATGGATGTTTCCAACTTGACTCCCAGCTCAGTTCCCAAAGCGGCTTTTATCGACAAGGTATGTTCTCTTACTTTCCTCCCACTGTGATATTTAAACTGCATATTTTTTTATATTTAATTCAAGTAAAAATATAAAAAAGTGATTTTATGTTTGTCTGTGTGAGCACAGTGATAAACCTGTGATAGACTGGTAGCTTTTCCCAGGTTTCGCCACTTTTAACCCAATTGGTCCTGGAGTCGACTAACCCTAGTTATATAGAGCTTGCTTCCTGCCTATAGACTACGCCCATCACGGCCTCACACCACGCAATGTTTGAAATGAAAGCAAAGAAACACACTCTGAGGGTTATTTATTAATGGACATGATGTTCAGAACCTCAAGTGCATATAAATCATTGATTCCTAAACAGTGTAGTGTGTTTTCAACTGTATTAGTCATTACAGCAAAGCGCCATCCACATTATAAACCTTTAAATACTGTACATCCAGTCACTCAGAAAGAGCATTTAAATAACACTCTGATAAATAAAGTGGAAAGAGCTAATAATAGTTTTGTTTTTTCATTCTTTGTATTCTTAGACTTAATTGTCTACGAGGGTCGTGTGGGGGAGGGGTTCCCCATACCCATCCAGGGGAAAACGTTTTGAGCGCTGGGCAGATACACCCAGGACAGGGCGCCAATCCATAGCTGGGCACATTCTCTCACTCACACACATACACACACACAATATATGGCGCAATTTAGAGCAGAGAACCCGGAGGAAACCCACGCAGACACGGGGAGGACATGCAAACTCCACCCCGATTGGGATTCGAACCGGGAA
>JAOUQT010332757.1:0-13329 GCA_025769995.1 Xyliphius kryptos
GTTACTAAATATATGGTGCATAATAAATTACACAGTTGCATGTAATGTTTACAATACAGCCACAAAACTGTTTTGGTGACATTTTTTTCTTGTGTGATACTGTTTGACCGGCTGAGCTTTTCTAAAATTGTTGATCTTAAATAAATTTACTTGCTGAAATGGTGTTTTTTTCTTACCTGAAATGTAGATTTCTTTTATAAATGTTCATTATGCCTGCACATCCGCAAGTTCAGCAGGCATAGGAGACTTGGGATGTTTGCTCTCAAAATGCTGCTTAAAGGTTTTGGGGTCTGGCATCTGTGTCTATTAATAAATGGATATAGATATAAGTGTTTTAAACATTTACAAAGGTTGTTGGGAAAAAGTAAAAAACAGATGGCACAGTCTTTATACTGGCAAATGCAGGCTGCAGAAATGACTTTATACAGGTTTAATCTTTCTACAGTAAAAGGCTTACCCTGCAAACAGGACATGTGTGGACGAGAGCTGCTTTGGCTGCAGTCTTCTGATCTGCTCCTTGCGACTTTTTCTTTTCTGCTGCCTTCTTGGCGTTCTTCTGCTGAGACTGGATCTTCTGCTGTCCGCGAGCCATTGCCTTTTTAAAAAAAAAAAAAAAAAAAAAAAAAAAAAAAACAGAAGTCAGTACTACAGCACAGAAATAAAATAAAAAAACATTTACACCGCCTGTAAGATATCTTCATTACTGAAGAGGCTGGGTGATTTGGCCTCAAAAGTCCACCATGTTTTTGTATATATACAGTTGAGCAACAAACACTACTAACCTTTTAAACTTTTCATAAACATTATAAGGATTGTCTGACCTCGTAATATAAAAAATACAAAGCCTTTTAACTTAAAAAAAAAATAATTGTACAGGATGACTTATGGGCCAATCTCCAGTTACAAGACAAAATAAAACAACAAAATTATCAAAGCCAGTGTGTACTTTGTGAAATGACCTTCTGTTGAATACACAACATTAACCCCAGGGTCATATTTAATATTTCAGCAAGACTGTGAGCACAAACACATGATAACTTCAAAAATAATATTCAGCATAAGCACAACACCTTCAGTGTGAAACTGCTTATTTAATTATTTCCTCAACAACAAGAAATGACAGATTATGATCAACTGTCAGTGTATTTCATTCCACCAAAACAAATAGTCCTCAACAGTCTTACGCAAACTTTTATGATGCAAACCCACCAGGTAAACTAACACAAATCCTATAAAGCACATTATCACATCTGACAAAACACAAAAAAGTTCCATGCAGTAGGGAGACAAATTCAACACAGTGTTTTGTGGCAGCAGTGCAACTGAGTTATTTTATTTACTGTGGTTCATTTTAAGAAGCCTGACAACCATGTCTTATAACTGTCCCATAATTATTTATATCTTGAAAGCCTTCTAGCTTATATTATATATTTATATTTTTCACACAATTATAATAGTGACTACCTATACTAAAACACTGATAGGTAGTCACAGAAATCACAGTAAAGCTTAAATATTTGTATTCAATATTAATTTAAACATCTTAAATCATTTCATATTCAAGTTCTCAATTCTTTTACTGTAGCAAGTGACAATGCATTTTTTTCAGAACTATTGCAAAAAATAATTTTATAACAGTGTACAAATTGAGGTGTGAAGTACCCACCAAGTACCACACTTAAATAAGTCATTTTCTTTGTGTTGTTAATCGAAGACACTTTACAAACTGCTGATATGTTGTTGTTAACATTAGAATGTAACACCTACTTGTTGGTAATCCAGTACCGCAAGACAAAAGCCCAAACATCCAAAAACTTATCATAATAGCAGCTTGAAGGAAATACCTTTAACTTTAAATATTACTTTAACTTTGTTAATGTTACATTACTGCATAGACAGATAGATTGATCAATAGATAGATAGATTAAGATATAGTATACTAAAAATGGAATTGGTAACTGCAATTTAATCCTATA
Organism: Xyliphius kryptos; assembly: GCA_025769995.1. Taxonomy (NCBI): domain Eukaryota; kingdom Metazoa; phylum Chordata; class Actinopteri; order Siluriformes; family Aspredinidae; genus Xyliphius; species Xyliphius kryptos. Next base: position 1,977 of record JAOUQT010332757.1, read on the forward strand.
CCAGATCAGGTCAGTTCAGTAATGCAACGATGAATAAAGTACAAAAAATATATTTGAATATAGGAATGTTTATCTGTAAGGTGTCAGTGAAATTATAACGCAGGTCATCTGTCTGGGTAATATTGTCAAAAATCTATAGTTGTGTCAGATGCATTGCTGATTTTATCAGAGGCTAATAAAAAATAACTAAAAGTCACACATTTGCCGCTAAATATCTGACGTTGGATTTAAGGTGAATCGCCTGCTCTAAATAGTCTGCGTCCCCCAAGCTTGGTGGAGGGTAAGGATGAGCATCCAAAACACTTGGCCAAGTCTGGTATGCTAGTTCATCGTTGTGACGCTTTTAACAAAAGGGTTAAAAGCCAAAAGAAGACGATGTCCTTAATTTTTAGAGGCAGACTGATAATATTAGAACGTAATAAAGGATTTATATTAAAAGTAAAGGATTTATTCTAACAATCCTATAGAGCCAACAACACATTATAAGACTGGGCGTTTGCAATTTGCTCGCGGGACCAATTGACATATCTGTTGTATGGAGTAACATACATAAATAATGTGAATTAACGATTTTAATAACTATGAGTGTTAATTGATCTCAATGTGGATTAGCTACGCGGCTAACTGCAGGATTCACGTTTATTATTTACAACAAACATGACGGACGGACGGTCTTTAGTTAAACCTGCGCTAATATTACAGTAACTGCAACGCTGTTGATGTACATAATGAAAGGAATGTATGTTAAAACTTAGTGAAAAAGCGGAGTGCAGGTCAGAGGGACAGGAGTCAGAGAGCGAGGTGCAGTTAGCCATCTTCCCTCCGCTCGACGCTCCGCTCCCACTGACTGGAACTCTCACATTGCTGATTAGGCAGCACACTAAAACCACATCACCGCTATAAAAACACGTACACTGAACAATATAACATACGTTATCCATAACATACAAACACAAACAAGAAAGATTTAAACACAATACCTCGGCTTTCAGAAGGCAAGCCTATCGACGGAACGAAGAGGTGGAGAGCCGAGGACAACGTCACATCCGGTTTCCGCCTAACCGGTCAAACAGATCTAAAAGTTTACGACCAAGTTTTTAATTGCCACACCACGCACGGACGCTTTTAATTTATAAGCTTTTTGTCACATTATTAGAAAAATGAATAATAAACACGTGTTTTTTAATGATAAACAATTATCTTGCTTTGGATAAAAGCGTCTCCTAATGACTAAATGCATACTATTTTATTTTTAAAATCAAATTATTAATTCGTCCCCCTATTCTAAACTGTAACATTTCACACAGGTATATAAGGTTGGATCACTTATTTTGTTATTTATTTAAAATGCCTTCAAAACATGTTGTATGGATAAAGTATTGGAACACACATTGTAATAATCTAATTTCATTCAGTTCGCGAAGCTTTCTGATTGGGATTGTTGCTACACATTCTCTAGTATTATTTTTATTTAGTTGTTTCTGTTTAGTTATATAAATTTCTATAAAATATATTTAAACAAAGAACAGAACAAAGAAAGATCAATTTAATTGATGCCATGCAGAGCAAATGAGACTTTTATTTTGACGTGTATGTTTACCCGGTAGTTCTGCTAGTTGCTACTGTACACACCCGGCAGAGTAAAGATGGCAGAACGGGGATATAGTTTTTCACTCACCACATTTAGGTGAAGTAATTGTTTAGATTATGTTTTTGTTTTCTAAGCGTGTTTATGATCTTATGATTGTTCAGTAAATCGTGGTGCTGAGTAAAATAGCGCGTTGGTTTTGATGATTGTGAGTCAGATAAAGATGCAGTGTCACGCTCAGAAATACACAATACACTGCTGATTCCACATGTGCTTTCATTACGCCTGGTAGCTGAAATATTTTTTTGCTTGAATAATGAATAGATCTGTGTTTGAGTAACTGGTGAATGATTCGGTGATTTATCGGTTATGGAACCGATCCGGTAATTGTAACGATTCAGCTGGGTCACGTGATCAAACACCAGTTTCTGCTTCCTACACACAAAAATGTATTTACAGCCATTTTTACACCGTGTTAACGTTTTGGTTGTATCATTTTATTAACGACTAATTTTCTATCGACTAGTCGACAAGTCTAAACGATTAATTTTCCTCCAAAGAAAATAACTGATAATCTCCTGTAAGTGCAAATCTCTGTGACAATGTCAATCTAATCAATCAAAACTATATTTGTTGTGTATATGACATTTCATACACAATGAATGATGCTCATAGTGATGGCAAAAATTAAACAGGCTTAGTGGTTAGCCCATTCGCCTCTCAGCGCTGGGGATTCCTGGTTTGAATCCCAATCTGGGTAGAGTTTCCACGTTCTCCCCGTGTCCCAAAAATAACCTTTTTTTTTGTCTTGAGACGATTAAAAGTAACTTCATATGCTTTTGGACTTCAATTTTTTTTGTGAAGCTTTTTACCGCTGACCAGTAACTGCACACTCACACTAACTGCGGTGAGGAAAAGCATTTCTTTAAATGGATGCATTTTAGGAATCAAAATGTAACATTATTATTAAAAATAAAAACAACCCATATATCGGCAACCCAATATATGATGTTTAAGTAAACCAACATTAACTTTTCCTAATTAACTTTAAACTTAATCATTGAGGTGGGAGATGCTGGAGACCGTCTCTGAGCCAAAGATAAAGAATCACCATCAGGTCGCCAGTCCATTGGGGAAGAAAAACACACCAAGAAATCAGACACTTTTGTGAGAAATGGGCAAACACTACTCAGAAAGAATGTTACCCTGACCTGTGACCCAGGTCCTTTCTGGGAGGTGACAATAACACACTGCAGCACTGTACTGCCTACTAAACCTGTTCCCAGATATAAAGTTATAGTGATCTAGTTTACCTACTACAATTGGAACCACATTAATTTGTCCTCCACATTTAACCCATCTGTGCAGTAAAACACTCCCATATACACACGCTGAGTGAATTAAGCACAGGTACAACCTTTGTTAGTTCCTTGTTTATGTTGTTGCAGTACACCAACCAGCCTCTAGCCATATAATGTTGTACATATAAAATTTATCTAATGGTGTTTATGTAACAACTATGGATTTTTAGTATAAATAGTAAAATTATAAGTATGCCTTTTTTTCTCCTTCATCAGCCCCTCTGGAAAATTGGTACAGATTGAATATGCCCTGGCAGCTGTAGCAGCTGGTGCACCTTCTGTAGGAATTAAAGGTAATCGGATTTATTATATACATCATATACACAAAATGTTATAACTATTTTATTTAGTTGCCTTACCACAAATGTAAAACAAATCTGACCCACATTGAAATATTTTGTTTGCTACAGAAGAACTTGACTGGTCTATGTAATATACACTACTCAAAAAAATTGAGGGAACACAGTGTCACTTCGAGTCAATCACAGTGCTGTGAAATCCAGTTAGGAAGCAACACTGATTGTGAATCAATTTCACTGTTGTACAAATAGAACAGACAACAGGTAGAAATGAGAGGCACTTAGCAGGACAGCCCCTATAAAGGAATTTGTGTGCTTTGTTGTGCTGTTCATAAGAAGAATTCTGTTTAAGGCACTGACTGCTTCACTTCACTTGTTCAGCTTCCAATGGCGTAGTGCTGGCAACAGAGAAGAAACAGAAGTCCATACTGTATGATGAGCAGAGTGTTCACAAAATAGAACCAATAACTAAGAACATTGGTATGGTGTACAGTGGTATGGGGCCAGATTACAGGTATGATACTGTTTACATTCACCACTCTGTTGCTGATTTTATGTGATTTGTCATTTTCATTTATGTGAAGGTGTATTAAAAATAATAACCAACTATGGTTGAATATGATTTACAGAGCCATTTGAATTCAACTAGACTTCATCATTTTAGAACTAGAAATGTCACAAGCAGTAATTTTGCTGATGTAGAAAATGACCGCAACTATCCTCATCCATCATTATCTTAATTTTGATGAAGAGTCAGTTATGCACAGTTAAGCATAAAAAGACCTGTGCACTGGAGGCTGTAAAGGCTGTATTGAACAAAACAGGTTTACTTAAATGCATGTCAGTAAGGATCCATTAAATAAAAATGTAAATAAGATGTGCCCAAGGTCATGAGGATATGTTTTTGTACACGATTCAACTTAAAAGCATGTTCACTTGCACAAAGTGCACAAACTCATAAATCCAAATCCATAGCATGTCACAGTAAGGATAAATCCGAATAAATGGCTAAGAAAACATATTTATAAATTAACTGTGATCTGCTTGTTGTAATATTTATTTAATTTTAACAGGGTTCTTGTCAGAAGAGCCAGGAAACTGGCCCAGCAGTATTTTCTGGTGTATCAAGAACCCATTCCTACAGGACAGTTGGTGCAGAGGGTGGCTTCTGTCATGCAAGAATACACACAGTCAGGGTATGTTGTCTAAGCATCTATTTTAAAAAACACTAAAGTTATAAAAAAAAACAACTAAATATTTCAGTAAATACTAATAACCATATTATATTCCTTTAAAATTTGCTTTTTAATGTGTTTTCTTTTTTAGGGGTGTGCGACCATTTGGAGTTTCTTTGCTCATTGCTGGCTGGGATGAGGACAGACCATATCTCTTTCAGTCTGATCCCTCGGTAAAGTAGACCAAAACACTGACAAGTTTGTTCCCTTTTTACATTACAATGAGTGGTACAAACATCACTTAACATCTTACTGATCTCACAGGGCGCATACTTTGCATGGAAAGCCACAGCAATGGGAAAGAACTATGTGAATGGAAAAACGTTTCTTGAGAAAAGGTAATAATCACTTTTATAGCACATATATTGAACAAGTCACCTAGAAAATAAATCTGCTAGAATGGTCCAGTTCAATCACCTGACTTGAATCCAATAGAAAATCTATGAAAAGAAGTAAAAATCAAGAGTTCATAGAAGAGGCCCATGAAACCTTCAAGATTTGAAGACTGTTTGTGTGAAAGAATGGGCCAAAATTCCACCTGAGCAATGCATGCGACTAGTTTCTCCATATAGGACGCGTCTTGAAGCTGTTATTGCCAACAGAGGCTTTTGTACAAAGTATTAAATAAATTTCAGTAAGCGTGTTTAATACTTTTTCCCTGTGCTATTCCACATAATTAAATTTCTGGACATCTATGGTTTGATTTCTTTGTACGTATGGATTACTTGGGTAGTTACCGACATCTGGTAAAAATTCCATGTCAATAGCACCTTTAGAAATATATTTACTGAGAAAAATGGTGACGTGTTCAATACAATTCACCCGCTGTATATGAAATAATTAAATATATCTCTTTTCATATCTTTCTAATGCAAATCATAAACTAAATGAATTTAGATTTCTAACAAGGTATAAAGTTCATTTATTGTTCAAGTTTAATTTAGTATCATTGTCACATTTTGTATTTCTCTGATTTTGTTTAAAAAGTTTGGGAAGGGTCCATTTGTGTTCATGCATGCCAATGTCCAATTGCACAAAGCATGCTTCATTAACATATGCTAATGTGAAAGAACTTGACTGGCCTGAACAGAGCCTTGAGCTGAACTAAAGGAAATTTTAAGCCAGGTGCACGCATCTGATTTCAGTGTCTGTCCTCAGAAATTTCAGTGTCTGTCCTCTTCTGCATAAATTATTTTTTTATCATAAATTTGAACATGAAATAAAACATGATTTATTCTGTCTTTCAATTATGAAAACAAATAGAAAATACAATACATGCAAATGTCTTATTGCTGTACCTAAATGCAAATAGGGCGTGTTGGCGCTGTCTGCTACTGAATAAACATTTTAATATCAATGAGTTGATAGAGCTGTTGGAGGTGAAAAGTGGTCATTTATTTTCGGTCAGGTCAAATAGCAATTGCATAAAATGTCATTTAAACATGCACATCTGTTTTGTTTTGTTTTGTTTTTTTTTTTTTTTAAATAAAGGTTATTGCTTTATATTTGATTGTAGATACAATGAGGATCTGGAACTTGAAGATGCGATACATACAGCCATCCTGACATTAAAGGTATGTTAAATCTTTAATCACATTATAAATGAAACTGATTTTGCTTTGTCAGAAAGACCGGGAAAACACGTATAAAGATTTATGTAATTTCTTCAGCAGTATGTGCATTGACACATGATTTATAAAGTTCCAAAACTGTGATCTAAGCTTATTCAGCAGTGTTGGATTTAATTTGGACATTTGTGGAAAATTGTCTAAAATGCAAAATACGAATTCTTGTACTATCTACTTAGGAATAAGATGATAACAGATTTTATTGGCAGGATTATTTTGATTATATTATTCAAATAATCAACTTTAGCAAAAAAAAGTGCCAAAAAAAAAAAAAAAAAAAAAAAAAAAAAAAATCACAGGAACAGTGCAGTTGCTTATATTTGTTATTTATTTTTATGTAAACACAAAATTACATTTTATCAGAAAAAGACAACGCATGGCTTTTAGTGAATATTAACACATAGTATTTAATCATTTTGTAAAAAACTAAGTAATAGCAAAACTGTGTCCCCTAATGAACATATTTATTTTATTTAAAAGAAAACTGGGTTTTTCCTGTAAGGACTTGGTGTGCCGCAAGTGTAACTTTATTACTGTTTAGTGCGAATAAATTTTTATTTTTTTATTTGGGCTTTATTGTTAAACCGATTAAATGTCCCTTCCCTGCTAACTATATGTGATCTGGATAAATTTGGAATTTATAAATAAACTTTATATACATATAACGTTATACAACAGTAAATAAATGCATTTGTTTACAACCCAAAACAATTGGAACCCTGCGAACTACAAAGCACTTGTGTACCACAATTTTTAAATAATTTTTTTTAATTTTGTAAATTTTTCCACAACAGGAAAGTTTTGAAGGGCAAATGACTGAAGACAACATCGAAGTGGGCATTTGTAATGAAGCTGGATTTCGGAGACTTACGCCTGCTGAAGTGAAAGATTACCTGTCAGCAATTGCGTAATCATTTAAACCAGATTGTTTTTTAAGAACTCGGTATATTTCCAAACAGCAGAATCTTACTGTTTGTGTATCCATAATTCTCGTTTGTAAAAAAAAAAAACAATGCAACAAGACAATAAATAATTAATCATTTTGGGCTCTTTTTAGTGTTCCACTTTTTTCCCCCCCAAATATACATTGTGTAAAATGGTTAAAGCTCACTTTTTTACAAATGTAAAGTAGTTTACATAGTAAAGTAAATGTATGGACTTGCATTTAACAGTATTAATTTATACAGTATTGTATAGTTAAGACAAATCTTTGAACTGTGAGCACACCAGAAACATTCTTGTATTAGTCATTTACATTTAGTAGACACTTTTATCCACAGCGACTTACAAATAACAGAACAAAACAGTAGGTCACTAGGCGACGTTCATCACTAGAGCATAGTAAATGATTCGGGTGATTTGACTTTTGAAAATTTTAGGTGAGGTAAGAGGGACAAAAGGTGACAATTTTTTAAAATTTCTTTAGGGTGAAACTGGGTCCTTGAGACACAATTTCATTTCATTTAGGAAATAACATGGTCATTTAGCATGCGCTTTTATCCAAAGAAGCTTACAAATTACTTGATGGCTTTGGTTAGAACACATAGTTGAGCATACAGCATCCCTGGAGAAATATGGGTTATAAGGTTACTCATATCTAAAAATACTATTTTTGAATCTTTAACCATTTTGGCAGGGGTGTCCAAATTTCTACAAAAATGCATAATGATTTGGATTAGTCATAACATAACTTTTGTATCTGCCTTTGGTGTAAGAGTTTAATATAGCTGCCAAAATTCATTTTGGTCCAAAATATTTTACAAAATCAGAAAGATCGAAAACATCTCCAAAGCCTACATTAGGGTTCATGCTGATGAAGTCATCAAGGTTCATTTTTGATTCTGCAAAAACAGACTTCTAGAATTATAATGTATAATGATTAACAAACATGTATCCTTGTTTAAGTTTGCCTGTCTGTACTCACCTGCAGTTTCAATGCATGAATATGGGGGTGGGGGCATGCGCCATGTTCCATTGGGGTGCTTCATGTGAGATCTATTTGAGGCAAATGTCCTCAGGTAGGTTACAGCTGGGATGACTCGCATTTTTCTTAAAAGCATAAACACAAACATAATTTAATCGTGTGCTTGATTTTATGAAACCATAATGAAAACTATTAATGAGAAACCTACCTGTGGAAATTTGGTTTTAGGTGCACATCAGATTTAAAAGCTTGTTCTGTATATACATCAAAAGGACAAGGGAAGGGAAGAATGGTGTCTAGATCATAAATGAAACCCGGTCCCTGTGGGCTTGTGTGCAGTAATACAACGTGGTAATCCTGAAATAATGGCGACAGGTATTTTAGTGGCATAAATAAGAAATTTGGATTTATTTGCCTTCAAGACCTGCTTACCCAGATCACAGGTTCATTTCCTCTACTAGATTTTTGTTTCCAAATTGGAATCTGTAAAACAACAATAAAATTAGGTTTAAAGAGATATTTACACCATTTGGCAGAATGCATGTTTTTGTGGCTGGACGTCGCTGAGCACAAATATTTAGGTTCATTGTCTGATTCCCTAACATCTCATCCCCGACAGATTAAGATTAAGACAACCTACCATTTTATTTTCATTAGATATGAAGACAGCAAACACTTCGCCCATTGGACATTTCCCTTGTGCTTTAATATATTCACATAATTTCCAGACATTTTCCTCACTATAAAAGACAAACAAAACATTTAATTGTTAAAAAAATGTAAACACAGCAGAACTGCAATAACGTTTCATAATCACAATATTGCCACCTCTCTCAACCAAAAAACACTTGTAATGAAAAAGCTGCAGACTAACTGAAACAGCCTCTACAAAAAAGATGGGTATAATTCCTATGCCCATCATGAAGCATGTTGGTCGCCAAATACACTGAAATTTAAGACAATTTTTTTTTATCTGTCCAGGAGCGTATATTAAAGTCATTTTGATCTAATATTGATAGCTTACTGGCAAAATAAATGCTGGAATTAGTCAGCTTGTAAAAAAAAATGTGGAGTTTCCATTATCATCGGATTCTATGTTCATCTATTTTCTCCACAAAAACCACGCCTCTGTTTTCGCTGGTTGCATCAGATTTAATTGTGTAAAGCCCAAGGGGCAAAAATATTAAAAGGAATTAATATTGCCAAAATAAGCCATATGTATTAAAATTTGCTGTTCATGATAAAGTTCAATTACAAATAATGTGGTTTAAAATAAGAAATGTAAATGCAATTCAATTAAAATGTTACATTTTAAACGGTTATTTACTATTTACATTGTTTGTGTTGTATATATATATTTTTTTTAAAGAATACAAAATACTGTTTACAGAATTACTTTGTACATTTATCCTTTATAAAATGTGTTTTTATGTATTTTGGAATGAATTAACTGGATTTCCATTGATTGAAATGGAACTAGGTGCCTCAGTTTTCATCGACTTCAGATTCCAAACAGGTTAACAACACTATATTTTTTAACTTTTTCAAAAAAAATCATTTGTTTAGTTTGTATAAATGATGGTCGTGCCTTAATGACCATGAGAAAATGTGGGTCCTGGGCTGAGACCGTTTGAGAACCCCTTTTCTTTAGCAGACACAAAATGACATGCAAATAAGAGAACAATAGTTAGGAACTAGGGACACTGTAGTATCATTATCCAATCTGGCTTTTTGTAGTTTTTTTTACTTTATTTTATTAAGTGTTTTGGGGATAAATGTGTTTTAAGTTTTTAATGCTGAATGTCTCAGCATTAAGAACAAAGTTGGGAAGATCATGTTTTTTCCTTAAGTAGTGACTTGTGTTGTTCTCTCATTTGTAAGTTGCTTTTGATAAAAGCATCTGTTAAATGAATGAATGTAAATGCAAGTACACCATTTAGCAGATCTTAATTAAACTGTGCATACCCTTCTATCCTTCTACTTAATTCTTTATTTTTGTCGACTTTTTCGACTCTTTTGCTACCCATTGTAATTTAGTGTTGGGTAAAATAAGGCGTTGTTAAAAAGTCAAAAGTCTTACTAAAAACCACCTGTAAAGTAAAGGGAGCAAACATTCTACAGAACAAGAGACACGTTTTTTCTCCTAAGAATGGATCTGCATTTAAACAAATTAAGGGTCGTATTTTTTCTCAGCTTGATTAGCAATGGTGAAACTGATTAAAATTTGATTTATATCATGAATAGTACAACTGGACTGAAACAAAATGTACCCTCAAAAATGTCAGTATATTAAACATTGTTTTTAATCACCCTCTATATAAGTACAGTTACGCACAAAATGAAGTTATTTGAATGGCTAAAGTAATTATAAGTGTAGCTTGAAGTTTGATAAACTAAGTAAAAAGTCCTACCAGTAACAGCTGGTGTACACACATTCCTCTCTTGGCGGGGTGATTGATGTGTATTCCGCATATATGCTTTCTTTAGCCATATCTTTTATACATATACAGCATTAAATCTTTTATCACGAATATTTATAACAAACACTTAAAATGCAATGGCATTATAAACGTGTATCTGCTATGCTCATTCGCCTCTCTGTGTTACAGTGTATAAGGTCCGTACGGATTAGGTAAATTGCTGTTGGTACCGGGCTGCAGTAGCATGCTACAACACTTCACACATAATCAGCATGTTAATTAAACTGCAGCTGCTAATCACCTTAACGGGGTGATAAATGCTCAGCTATAATGGATGCATATACATACAGATCGCGTCTTGCTCTGCACCTTTATTATGTATAACCTGCAAAGTAAACACATTGTACAACCTGCAAAGAAAACACAATGCTGCAGATAACATTGTTTACACAGTCAGCGATCAGCTACTAAGACTATATGCTATTATATACTTACTCCTACTTACTATATAAAATAATTATATAATTATTTAAATTAATTAATTGTATTATTTGATTAATATAAAGTTATGTTCTTTACTTTATAAAGTCAGGTTATATACGTTTTTGGTAAATATACTATATATATCGAACTATGTGCACTATTGTTATTTTATATATAATTTATACAGTATACATACATAATGTATACATGCACTATACAGGCATATATCTTTCTGTATGTATATCGATCTATCTGTTTATGTTCGTCCATCTATCTGTTTATAGATCTTCCATCGTTGGAAAAAATTATATAAATAGCCTATAATAATAATATTACAAGTATTAACTACTGCTCTTTCTATTTCTACAACTACAATAATACTATATTCTTTTTTTTATAATATTCAGCATATATT
>JAOUQT010332765.1:0-13329 GCA_025769995.1 Xyliphius kryptos
CACGTAGTGACCTGGTCACCATCCTGCAAGAAGAATGGCTTACAATCCCTCTGACCACTGTGCAGGACTTGTAGATGACATTCCCAAGACGAATTGATGCTGTATTGGCTATATACTAATCAATTATTGTGCTCTAAATCCAGGTGTTTCAGGTTTATTGTCCAACCCCTGTACTATATATTTTTAAGAAATCAAATGAATACACCATTTTTACTTTGAACTTTATATTGAGAAATGCCCAGTCAGACCACTGTGTTCACTTTGGTAAACCAATGGTCTTTTTATCAAAGCAGTGGAATAATAATCATGTTTACACGAGGAGTAGGACATTAGGTATGGTGACCTCAGACCATTAAGATCTAATAAGTTTATCCTTAAAACAGAGTGAAAATATTTGCCAGTTGTAACTTAATCCCTGGGGCTGTTTCCGAGCTACGTTCATGTGATGTGTAGGACGGATGTGAGATACTGCAACCTTGATCTTTTACCATCAAAACCTCATCTGTGCATCCTTGAGTCGGAGTAAACTATTGTGAAAGGAATGAATGGGGACGCAGTGATCCTAAACTTTAAGCACCAAAAACCATTTCATTGATTCTTGGGCTTAAATGGAATATTGTGCCAAAGTTGAAAAAAAAAGGAAATCCTCGGAAATAAATGTATCGTCTATGAATTAAATGCAATCTTTGCATTCCTACGTTTGTGTTGTGTAGTTTCGGCATCAAATTATTTATTGGGTGTAGTGATGCTGTTTAGATGTTGTTAGTTTGGTTCTTTGGATTTCGATTCGTAGGGTTGTTGGTTTCACTATACATCTAGGACATACGGGAGACTCGAAATATCGTTTCTCTCTCTGTTCATAGGCAAAGGGAGAGGGGCCGCTGCGACAGGTCGCACCACCAACTTGTAGTAGGGAAAAAAACAGAACACGGTATAAGTAAGAGTTTAACTCTGGGTTCTCTGGAGTTCCATTAAGGTACGCAGCCGGATAGTGATTTACATTTTAGATTTTGTTTACAGCTTTTAAAATCCATTCTGTAAGTAGAATTATACTAGCTTTTATCTCATTGGCACCTCTATTTTACATGCAATAAAACTGTCATATTAGTAATTTAGATTTAATGTCTTTCACTCACACACACACACACCTCCATGTGCACTAGTTTTTCGGTATTGACTGTGATCTCATCATATTTTCTTTGATTGTTGTGTGTGTGTTTGTGTGCATATACTTATTTGTGTGTGTTTAATCTGTTAAATGATGGTCTTTTGCAATCGACTCTCCTTCCAGAAATTACGTTTTTTTTTTCTTCTTTTTTTTATTGTCAAAAAGATATTAGAGATTCTTTAAAATAATAATGAAGGTTTTCTTGATTTGTCCGTTTCTTACGTTTGGTCAGTAAGCGGACGGTTTTATCCAAAGCAACCTACGAGTATCCCACTTAGTAGTTGGGGTCAGGGTTACACACACACATCCTGGAGCAATGAGGGTTAAGGGTCTTACTCAAGGACCCACATTGGTAACGTCAGTGGAGCTGAGATTTCAACCCCCAACCTTCTGATTGATAGTCCAACACCCAAAACCACTGAGCTACCACTCCATAATCCTATACTAAAGTCATGGGAGGGTTTCATGCCCATCCAGGGAAGAACATTTCAAGTGAATAAGCAGGGCACCAATACATCGCTGGGCACACACACTTACACTACACTTAGATGGAGCCAATTTAGAGCAGCCAACTAACCTTAAACCCATCTTCTCCAAAGAACCTTGAGAACACCGTCACTGAAAGGCGAACATGCTAACCACTACGCCACCATGAAACCCACTTCTATATAATTCAAACGGGGGAAATAAACCCAGTCAGGGTATTTATATCTAAAGGGTTAAAGGAAATAAATATAAGCGCATAATCATTGTAGTCAATGTGTAACTAATACAGGATTAATACTGCACACGGTAAACAGAGACTGTGATGAAACTGCACACTAATGATTCAGACTAAGTTGAGCTGCGTGGTGCTGTATGTGCCCACACCCAAACAACAAGTGCATTCAGGTATTTATTGAGGGGAAAATGTAGGTTCTCTCAGTTGGGGGTGAATCCGCTGTAAATCATTACTTAAACTAGGACTTAGTTTAGGCTCAGCGCTGATCTCAGAACTTATTCTAAACTGCTCAGCCAACTAAAGGTCCATAGACAATAAACTAGAGCTGGTTAATGGTTTGGACACGCCCCCTTCTTGCTTTGTTGTCCATTTCCTCCACTTACCATATAGATGGATTTTAGTTTTACTGTTACAGATTGTTGTCCATCTGTTTTCTTGTTTTTGTTCGTCCCCTGTTGGTTCTCTGTTGGTCAGTAGCATCAAAGAACAGGTATAATTTGGGTGATGGATTGTTTATTTTCAGTTCAGCAGTGACACTGATGCGGTGAGGGGGTTTGAGTGCAGCAGTGCTGCTGGAGTTTCATTTAAACACCTCAGTGACACTGCTGGGATAGGAATAATGCACCAACCAAATAATAGCTTCTCTGTGGTGGAACTATTGGGGTCCTGACTCTTAGAACAGAGTAAATGGGGATGCACACAGTATGTGCAGAAACAGTACAGACCAAAAGTTTGGACACACCTTCTCATTTACATTATAGATTCTCACTGAAGGCATCAGAAAACGTTTTATATTCTAGTTTCTTTAAAATAGACACCCTTTGTTCTGATTACTGCTTTGCACACTGTTGGCATTCTATTCAATTATACTAATGAACCCTTATAGGTGCACCTGAAAACCATTTTAGGTGACTACCTCTTGAAGCTCATTGAGAATGCTATACCGCTCATAATTTGTTGCTTGAATATGTTCTCATAGAACACAGAATTCCAATAGGCTGTACTTTTCTGTTCCCGTGACCAAATAATACCGTAAATAACTGAGTAGCTGTTCACCACCGATGTAAACACACAGTAAGATGTCTTTTGTTGTATGTTGACAGTGATTTGTCTTCTCGCTACAGATTTCCTATTCATGTGCGTAGCTGCCCACCCACTCTGAACTAACATCCCAGACTGCCTTCAAAACATCTCTCAACATGCTCCTGCTGCACTCTCCGGTCTCCACCGGTCCAAGAGAAATGCCATGTGTCCCTCTGTTTATCCTGCTGCAAGATATAATTAACTTAATAATGGACCCACATTCCTCTTTGTACTGCTGTCAGCAGCGCGGTACGTACGCTTTAACACTCTTACACAGGAGTGTGTCTGGTTCAAATAAAGAATATTCCATAGATATATAAACGAACACAAAAACTAATTACATTAACGGTATTAATATAAATAAAATGTAAATGTTTCTTTGTTCAAAACCTTAAGTCTCCAATTCACCGATTGCTTTAAAATTTTGACAGAATGCCACATTTGAATATGCACATGTTTTTATATAGTTTATTTTCATTTAGATTACTTATTTCATGTGTAAATAATATGAGTGTAAGTTATTTCTATAGCGACTGCCACACGAGTACAGTGAAGCAGAGCACCTGAGGTGCGTGCCATTTAGTTATTGGCGGTACAGTGGAGCAGAGGACACAAGGCACTTGGCATATAGCGATTGGCACACGGGTACAGTGGAGGGGAAGACATGAGGCTCTTGGCGTATAGCGATTGGCAGACAGGTACAGTGGAGGGGAAGACAAGGCTCTTGGCGTATAAGCGATTGCCACACAGTACACTGAAGAGGACGACACAAGGCGCTTGGCGTACAGTGATTGGCAGACGGGTACAGTGGAGGGGAAGAAACAAGGCGTTGGCGTATAGCGAGTGGCAGACAGGTACAGTGGAGGGGAAGACACGAGGCATTGGTGTCTAGAGATTGGCAGATGGGTACAGTGGGGGGGGGAAGAAACGCGGCATTGGTGTATAGTGATTGGCAGACGGGTACAGTGGAGGGGAAGACACGAGGCGCTTGGCGTATACAAATTGGCACACGGTACAGTGGATGGGAAAACACAAGGCACTTGGCGTATAGCTATTGGCAAATAGGTACAGTGGAGGGGAAGAGACGAGGCGGTTGGCGTACAGCGATTGGCACATGGGTAATGTGGAGGGGATCACTTGAGCACGACAATCAAATCCAAAACAGAGACGTAATCGCCGCAAAGAAAATTGTCGAACACCAAATCCGGTGATATCCCAAGTCAACAACAGAGGCTCGACTGTACCACTGCCAACCTTTGAGCTGAATTGGAATGCTGACTGCACAGGGTGAGGGAGCTCCGAGTCCCACTGACTCACTCATTAGCCCAACCTGAGAAAGGATGTGATGTCAGGTGGCCGAGGACCTCCGCTATGAAACGTTTGGGAAAGTCAGCCGGGCGTGTGTTCGAGCGCTAAACCGCATTTTTGAGATTCCTCGGCGGCGGTGCGCTGAGGTAAATGATTTCTGGAGTCGGATTCACACGACCTTGAGGTGAGCGGTAAGATGGTGCTTTGGTTTTTAAATGTAATGATTTAAAAATATTCTGAAATAGTCAATATTTACTCAGCGCTGTTATCGTCGTGAGTCAGGAGTCGCGCTAATTTCAGAGGAAACTCCAGTTAAAGACGGCGTGGGAACGTCAGCTCCATATCAGCTGCTGAGGTCAAGTTATGTTTTCTTATAACATTAATGAGATTTACTTACACACACAATCTCATCATGAGTTCTACAGACATACATATGAATTACACTACAGTTCAAAAGTATAAGATCACTCATTTCAAACGAAAAACACATCAAGCAAGTCCTACATATAGTCCTATTATCAGAAATTCTCAGTCTTCTGCCTAAATCTCCTGGTATGGCCGCCAATCCAAGTTATGGATGTTAATTGGGCTAATTGGTGGTTTGGACGTTCAATTGTGATGCACGGCTGAAAAACGTTTTACTAATAAGGGAGCATAAAAGGGAGCACAACAAACTGTTGGTGGTGGTGTACTTTATAAGTGGAGCAGAAAGTGGATCAGAAATGTTAACAGGCAGCAACAAAGAAACAGTGAGAGAGAATGAAAGAGGAAGATGAGAAGTAAAGTGTGAGAGAAAAAGGAACAGGAGACCAAAAAAATAAAAGGAGGAAGACAAACAAGAGAACCTTGAGGAGTGTGAGTAAAGGAGAGCGAGAGACAAAAAGAACATGAGAGAGCTTCAGGAGGAGCAAGAATGAGAAAGCAGAGGAAGACCGTAAAGGAAAGTCTGACAAAGAGGGACAGACGAAAAAAAAGAAAGACAAACAACGGCAGAGAGAAAGACAAAGCATCAGACAGAGAAATAGAGGGAGACGTGAAGAGACGGACGATGGCAGAGACAGAGAAGAGTGGCGAAGATTGGGAAAAGAAAGACGGCGAAGCCGATGGAAAGACATTGAGCAGCAGAGACAAAGAGACAGACTCATGTGACCAGGAGACGAGGAGACAGACGGTGGCAGAGACACAGACAGCAAGGCCAATGTCGAGACAGCGAGATGGAAAGACAGATGGCAGCAGAGACAGACAGCGAGGTTGATGGGGAGACCATGAGACGAAGGGACAGACCGCAGTAGAGACAGACGACGGCTGAGACAAAAACAGCAAGGCCAATGGCGAGACAGCAAAATAAAAAGACAGATGGCAGCAGGAGACACAGACAGCGAGGTTGATGGGGCGACCACGAGACGAAGAGACAGATCGCAGCAGAGACAGACGGCGGAAGAGACACAGACAGCAAGGCCAATAGCGAGACAGCAAGATGGAGACAGATGGCAGGAGAGACACAGACAGCGAGGTTGATGGGGCGACCATGAGATGAAGACTGACTTTTAAAACCGAGACAAAAGGGCAGCAGAAACACAGACACACATAGCAGTAGACACAGACAGCAAGGTTGATGGGCCAACCACGAGACGAAGAGACAGACCGCAGCAGAGACACAGACAAGGCCAATTGGGAGACAGCAAAATAAAAAGACAGATGGCAGCAGGAGACACAGACAGTGAGGTTGCTGGGGAGACCATGAGACGATAAGACAGACAGACAGACAGACAGCAAGGCCAATGGGGAGACAGCGAGAAGGAGAGACAGACCAAGAGAGAGCTGCTGTTCATCAGACGGTAACGAGAGAGAAATCTGGTTCGGGTGAAACTAATGAGAGAGCGAGAGTGAGAGAGAGAGGCAGCAGTGCGAGTGCAGCGGAAGCAGATCAGACACACCTCGCTATTAAACAGCTGTACACTCAGATACACAAAGACCACTGCGTCCTTCACAACAGGTTCAGTCATTTAGGGTCAAATGCACCTTTAATGAACAGCTTTAAAACCACCACATCACTCAGCCATGACGTGGATAAAAGTATGTGGACATTTCAAACTTAAACCCTTTTTAAAAACATTGGGATGACAATTCTCTCAATACCCATAATCTCCACACACACAAACCCTTATATCTCAGTGACACACACATCTACAGTACCTTTAGTATCGTCACCCCCCTTGTGTCATCTTTCTGACACATACACTGACTCAAACCCAAACACACAGCCTAGGGGGCGGAGCAGAGTGCCATGACACACTAGAACCACTCCTCTTCAAATAAACCCAGTCATTATTAACAAAATCATTAGAATTTGTCCTTGAACAACAGCAGCTATAATTTTAAAGCCCATCATTACATCATACTTCAAACTCTGGCTTAAGGCTGGATCTTCAGTCGCGTCTGAACAGCTGGAGGCTTATTTTAGCGCGTCGCTAGTAAAAGAAAAATCATTGGAATGCCATTTCGGAGGTTTGAGAGGACATGAAAGCGTCCGCGGCCACAGTGCCTCGAGCTCTCGCTGTAGAAGCAAAGAAAGTAAACAGAGGTAACATGTACGAGCCGCCGAGTGAAAAGCGAAAGCGTTTGAAAACGTGACCCGCAGCCGAGCGGGAAGCCAGAACCAACCACGCTGCAGGAAACTGCTGCAGAAGATAAATTTAACCCCAAATGCAAATGTTCTGTTCTTTCTTTATGTGTGCATACGATTAAACACCAGCGCAAAGTCGGAGCAGAAACGAAAAGCTGACGAAAGGACTAGTGGTCTGACACCAGAACCAGCACCAAAGTTTGAGGCGTGAAGCTGATGCACCTACAGAAAAACTTTAGGGCACAATGAGGGCAAGAATGATCTGATGTGGAGAAACGCTGGAGGTCTGAACCAAGGAAACAAGTTTGAGCAAAACAATGGTATTAACTGGAGAACATTTTTTATGTTGGGCTTATGGTGATTTTCAGCATCCCGATCTGGGTTTCCATGTTCTCCCCATGTCCAGTTTCCTCCCACACTCCCAAAACATGGATTTAAGGTGAATTGGTTGCTCTAAATTGCCCCGGCATAGTATGTGTGTGTGTCTGTATAAGTGAGTGTGTGCCCAGCAATGGCTTGGTGCCCCGCCCTTGGTGCATCTGCCTGTATGGTTCTTCCTCCGATGGCTAGCCGCACCCCCCACCGCCACCCAGGTCTCCCAGATTAAGATTAAGATGATGAGATATTTGATGTTAAACATTCGGCAGCACACTGGCCCCACAGCACTAGGGATCCAGGTTCAAATTCTGATCTGGGATGCCATTTTCTCCCCGTGTACGCGTGAATTTCCTCCCGCAGTCCAAAAACATGGATTCAAGGTGAACTCTTAATTGCCCCTATATAGTGTGCGTGGGTGTGGCAGTGAGTGTTTTCCCAGCGATGGATTGGCGTGCCACCATTGGTCTTCCCAAAACGTACTTTTTTGGATGGGGATGGGATATCTGTGAAATGGATTGAAGGTGACTAGTTGCTGTAATTTGCCCCCATTGAAATCGCCCCATATAGTGTGTGTGCCTGTTTAAGTGTGTCCAACGATGGACTGGTAATGATGGAATGCCCAAAATGTTCTCCCTCCATCCCCAGGAGAAGATTGAGGAAACGATATGATGAGTTTTTCTATCAATTCAGAACCCAAGCTAATGTTCACACCGTAAATCAAACTGTGGAGTGCGCAGGTGATCGTTAAAATACAGCCCCTGGAGTCACTTCTTGGTGGTTGTAAATAACCCCCGTTACACTTTCAATTTTATTTATATAGATTACACAAATAATAATTTCAAATCTTCTGTCCAGCCCTATTGCCCCAAGTCTGTGCGTGTTGGTGTGTGTGTGGGGAGGGGGGGGGTTGCCTGTGTTAAATGTAGCGGAACCAGCCGCATTTACAGACAGGACAACTGAGTTCTCCAGCTGCCAGCAGCCAAATACCACAGTGTGAGAGGAATGTGTGGAATTGGGATTGAGCTCACACAGTGACCGGAGAACAAGCTCGGAAGAAAAAGAAGAAGGAATAGAACCCCATTCTTTATGGTTCATGTTCATCTTCAACTCGAATAACTATAAGACAAAAACATGACAAATGTAGCATCACTACAGACATTCTGCTTTATAAAGTGTGAAGACAAACAGTAATCCAAACTGCCATATTAAGGGATGTTGAGACATTCATAACATGTGGAAAATATAAAGACCATAAAAAAACAGTATTTAAGAGGAAAGAGTTCAAAAACCCACTAAAATTGGAGAAACATGACAGAATACAATATAAAAACACTCCTCCTTCAGAGAGTCAACTGTTTATAAGGTTCTCACCATCAGGATACTGGTAACGCTCCAAAACTGTAGCACTCCGCTGAGGAGTTTAAACCAGATACATGATCTGCTGTTTCACTGAACCGACCACTAAAATAACCTGAAGATAATTATAATCTATACTTATAAGCACCAAAGCCCTCACTCACTCACTCACTCACTCATTACTAACTCTCCCTCTTCCCAAGTATCTGCAAGGCCAAAATTTGGCATCGTAATTCCCAATCACGTTTATTAAGAAATTAACTGCTTCTCAGATTTTTCTAAATTCCATGGTACGTACGTCATTCGTTACGTTGTCCTTGGGAAACCTACTGATAAATTCATGTAAGAAAGCAAGAGAGACCGTAGTCACAAATTACACTATATTCATTCCACATATTCATTTCAGATGTTTAATTTAAAAGTGGATTTGTGAATGAGAGACAGAGTCAGGGATGAGGGTCAGGTCATGAAAATTGTGGGTCTGTGTAAAAAAAAAAAGAGAGAGGGTGTGTGTGTCAGCATCAGCACTTAAGACAGTGGAGTATCTCAGCATCAGCACCATGTGCATGACCCTCATCCATGCTCTGCATTAAGTATGAGATGATTAATTACTGGTAATTTTGGTTAAGTTAATAATTGCATAATAATCGTATTATTTCCTAGTCAATAATCATACCATCAAAATAGGTAATCGTCGCATTTGTACTCTGTACATTTCCAAATCCCCTCAATCTCAGTTCATCTCCAAATTGTCATACATGTACAGTCCCTCTAATAAACACCCTCCCAATTAGGGCTGGGGCAACGCATACGTTATTTAAAATTTTGTATTTCTATTCACATTTAAGAAGCTAAAATAACATGAAATCTTTAGTTAGTCCATTAGGTGGCGCATTTTAAGAGCACATACTGTGTTTTAAGAAAATACCATTAAAGAAGACCATTTTTTCATTATTTTGGAGAAATTATTTTGAAATTCCCAACACACTTACATTGTCGTAATAGTCGTTACATTGCTCAACTAATCGAGAAAAATAATTGTTCGATTGATAAAAAAAAAAAAAAAGTATCGTTAGCTACATCTCCATCCTTTCCAGATCACTCCTGCAGATCTACATCACCACAAGAGCAGGCGTGCCTAATACATCAATCATGATCGACCACAGTGTTGGTAGATCGCTGTGGAACATTCCACAGGTTTTAAAGAATTGAATGATGCAGAAGGTACCTGTGCTTATCACCACGGTCACGCTATCTGCACTTCAGTGAGTCACAATCAAGCGCTTTAAATGTGAATGTGCAAATCAGAATAATGGTGCTTTTTCACTGGATTGCCTTGTATTGCTAATAAGATCAACATGACGAGTGTAAAAATGGTTAAACATTAAAGCAAGATGAATTCTAATACATTAAGACCAAATACATTTTAATGCGTTTGGGGCTTCTATCCACATGAAAACGTAGTTTTACCCCAAAAACTATTATAAATGAAAACTCTGGGCAAAGTGGAGATTTTTTTAAAACTCTGTTTTTGTGTATGCGTGTATAAAAACAGCGTTTTGGTATCTTAAACATCACCGTTTGCGACAATGACATCACACGCGACTGTTATTGATATTGCGTTTGAGGAAAAAGAATGTCACCAGAAATGTGCTGCTACTTACATTAATTTAGATGATTTTTGCTCGTTTATTTCCACAAACCCACTTGTTACAGTGCATTAAGGGGCACGGGAGAACCTTACGGAAGCGACAACCGAAAATCATGTTTGTTTTGAGGGATTCTGAATGGCTGACATAGATTTAAGCTTTATGTTACACTGACATCTATGCGCCTGGAGTGTTTATGACAACACTCAATGGCGTGAACGTTTTAATCCACAAGAACACGCAAATTCATGTGGGGATGAAGAGATATCCATTTTAATAAATATCCGGCTATGTGTGGACTAGGCCGAAGATGTCCCGTCTGCTGGAAAAAGTAGCTCTCAGGCCAGAAAAGTGTGGACACACCTGCTCTAGACCCTCCATTCTCTTCCTCACTCCTTCTAACCTTCTTTACATCAACATGTGGAAGGAACATGCAAACACCACAAAAAAATCCTTGGGTTCTATCTCATTTCAATGGGTTCACTTAAAGTATGCACATTACTCTGCATTTAAACTGCACCCTGATGAATTTACTACTTCCTGCTATGTACGCGAGACACAAAGCTGCGTTGTGTCCAGTGATGAGCGGCGGGAGCGTCTACAGCTGCAGTCAGACACAGAGGCCGCATCTCACTGAATATGGAGGCGGTGAAAGCGCAGTGGGCAGGTCCAGCTGAGAATTAGAATAATATATACCAGCTTCTTTTCGAGTCCAAGCTCGTGATGACGTTTCCAAAAAAGGTCACCATTAATTTGTGTGTAGTTTTCCCTGCGCACAATAGCACTAACCATTCTTGGCCACCAATGGTAGTGCTGCTCAAACCAGCCCAGTGCATGTATCTGCCAAACATGTTCTCCCCTGAAACACAGCATGTGGAACCCTTGAGACCCAAGTATAATTAAAGTGGAAGATAATGGGATGAGAACTTTAACTGTGAGAGAAAAAGGAAAAACAAACAAAACTTCCACATCCTTTAAATGTAGGTTTCTGCTGTGCATTATAGCGCTACCCCTAGGCCATCAGTCACAGGTGTTAAATTGGTCATTTACCCAATGCTTTTATCCAAAGCAACTAACAATTATTCCAACTTGATGGTTGTTATCAGACCATAGGATTTAACATACAGCACCCCTGGAGCAATGAGGCTTAA
Organism: Xyliphius kryptos; assembly: GCA_025769995.1. Taxonomy (NCBI): domain Eukaryota; kingdom Metazoa; phylum Chordata; class Actinopteri; order Siluriformes; family Aspredinidae; genus Xyliphius; species Xyliphius kryptos. Next base: position 11,441 of record JAOUQT010332765.1, read on the forward strand.
GGGCCATGTCCAGCGACTCACTTTGGTGGGTTGGGATTTGAACCCCCAACCTTTAGATTGCTGGCCCATCACCTTCATCACTAAGCTACCACACCTTGATGTTGCTGTTCGAAACACAAAGAGGTGAGGAGACATCTAGGAAAGCTTTTCCGTGGTTGGAAAGATTACGTAAACCTCCACAGGTTCCTAAAAAGTATGTATGAAATGTCATGGTAATTGAAGCAAAGATATCGATTTGTATAGGAATCACACACACGATAATCACTTTATCTGACATTTCTCTAAGCGTAAATCTAACACTAGATTTGTGTTCAGCTCCAATTGATGCCAATCACCAAACATATAAGCAAAACTTTTGCAAACATCCCGTTTTTCAGTTAAACTAGAGTAAAACGATGACTGTGATGCCGATTCGAGCAGCAAACTCAACTCACAGAATCCAATTCTCTTTGTATTTCTAGTTAAAAAGCAAGAAAATACTACACTAATGAGGAATCTGCCGAATCTGAAAGCCATTTCGAAACAAGTAGCCTCACCCACTTCTGAAGTTTCCACTGTTCCATACCGAGGAGCGAGAGCAGCGCTGCCAACCCTGCTCTCAAACGTCTAAACAGAACAAATTTGAAACGTGTGTGAGGAACAATGGAGACTTTAGACGAAGCTCCAACCTGAAGAGTGTCCTCCTGCAGCATGTGCCACTCGTTATTTCAAATGCAGGAGAAATGTGGTGCATCGGGACTGCGAGTGAGACGGCACAAGACACTGAGTGCGTGTGATGCGTCTCAAGGACTGATTTCGTCGTTTAAAGAGTGTGTGATGAACTACTGATGATGCAACTTAATGCAGAACTGCAGGTCACATGACCAGCAGCTTCTCCAAGTTTCCAGAATCACCATTTGGCCCAATTTTGTTATGAAACTTCAGAAATACTCAGTAATACAGGGACAGGTTAAGCCGAGGTCGCAATATAGCATGTAAACCTTTATACAGTCAACACACACACCCACACCAACCCACTCAATTACATGCACCAATCAACTCAAAAGAAACTTTATTGTACAATTACACTTCTTTATAACACACAGTTGCTTTTACAACCAATGGCCTTTTGTTTGTAAGCGACAGTGTACTAGTTTGCTGGACCGTAAAAGGGTCATTATAAGACGTGCATGTTCTCCCTTTGAATGCATGGCTTTTCAGTTCCCTTCCACAATCTAAAAACATGGATTCAAGGTAAATAGGCTCCAATATTGTGTGTGTGTGTGTGTGTGTGTGTGTGTGTGTGTGTGTGTGTCCAAAACGTTCTCCCCATGATGGTCATGGAGAACTCCTCCACCTCCCAAAGTAGAGGATTTCGTGGAAAATAATAAAAACGATGAGAGGTACGTTGGCTTAGCGATCAGCATGTTCGACTCTCAGCGCTTTAGATCCAGGTTTGAATCCTGATCGTGGAATTTTCATGTTCTCCCCGTGTCCGCATGGGTTTTCTCCCGCAGATAAAAACATGGATTCAATGTGAATTAGAGACTCTTAATCTATTTAAAACTGCCTCATAGTGTGTCCCCAGCGATGACTGGGAACGTGGAATAATACTTAAAATCAAATGACAGGCTGATCCAACTTTAGTGGAAATTCCTCAAAAGACAAGTTAAATTGAGGCTAAGTAGTGTGTGTGGCCTCCACATGCCTGATTGACCCAGTCAACACCTGTATTCTTTGAGCAGTGTATTAAAGAATATACATTAAAAATATAACCACATTATCCTCCTTTCTGGCTGATGTTTTGGTCACTTTTGCATTTGGTCCGTTCTCCCATAGAGGTAGCATGAGGCGGTGTCTACAACCCACACAGGTTGCTCAGGTAGTGCAGCTTATTCAGGATGGCACAT
>JAOUQT010332782.1:0-13327 GCA_025769995.1 Xyliphius kryptos
TGTGTGGGGGGGGGGGGGCGGTGCGCGGCCTTTAATAACAACATTCAGCCATTTAGGTTCAATTCCATTGGCCGGCCGAATGGCAGCAGTTTGAGTTTAGAATAACTCAGAAGACTGCAGAGTGGGGCTAAATTAAAGTATTTTAAGCCAGATTCCATTGAAATTGATAATCACAAAGTAGGAATTTACTTACGCTGTGTTTATGTATTTTACCATTTTATAATAGGTGCAGCTTAGAATTTAAAGAACCCGTTTGTGGTCCAGGTCCACTGCAGTTACCAATGTGGGCCCTCGAGCAAGACCCTCAACCCTCATTGCTCCTAAGGTGCTGTTTCAAACCGGTGTTCTGATCCCCCCCCCCCAACCCACAAAAAAAAAACAAGTTGGGATACTTGTAAGTCGTTTTGAATGAAAGCGTCTGTTAAATTACTAAATGAAATGTAAATGTGCTAAAGTTCAACAACAACAGTGCTGCAACCGGCCAGTCTCCAGGCAAAAGTATGAAGAACTCTGAACGGTTGTCATCAGCGCGCACTATGAAGCAAAGAAGGTACGATTTGGAACACAGCCCAAAAGTAACGGTTGTTTCTTTGGCGCTTAGTGGCGTCCTCCTTCAAGTTGTTATTTAGGTATAAACATAACTCGTAGCGTCGACAGAAAACACAGTTTAGTTAGGATACAAACGCCTCAACTCGAGAAAGAACCTTTGAAACAGCCGCTAATGAATGGTCCAGTCCCAAACCGCAAACTTCGCCGCTTTGTCAAAATTACCTGAGAAATCGCGTTTCTTTATCACACGTAACTGATAGGGTAGGACGCGGCGTGGCGCGCGGGTCGCCCCCTGCGCGTTCGTCCATTTTCGGCCTTAAAAGTAGAAAAGAAAACATGCTACCGCGTTAGCGGCTAACAGATCACCGTGCTAGGCGTAAAAGTTAGCCAGTGAGCTAACTAACTCAGCCGAAGTATTTATAAATCCACTTCTAAATTTCAGAAACATCACAAAAAGCGTCCACTGCGTTTAATCTGTCATGATTTAATCGTTTAGAAAGCGATTAGACGGCTTTTATGAAGGATGCGTCCCAAATCGAGTGCTTCCTAGCGTACAGGGAGGCTTCTTTCCAACAATGCTAGGCGTAAGTTAGGCGCCCTACGTGGTGTACAGGCAGGTGGATTGAGATCGTGTTTGGCGCGCTAGGCTACATTAACATTACCCAGCTGTCAGTCGGCTACAGGCTGCTCGGCCTGCTCATCCGCAGCTCGGCTCCACGGCTCCTCCAGCAGCGCGTATTCGAGCACACCCGAGCGGGAGGAAAATTCCAAGCAATAATCCGGTCCGATCTGGAGAGACGCCGGCACACGTTTGGGCTCACCGCCGCTGGTTTGTCGGATGGATCCTACAACACAGGACGGCCTCCATAAGCCTTCCTCCCTCCCTCTGCCCTTTCGCTGTCTACGTCACCGTCATTACGCCCCTTATCTGAATCCGCCCAATCGCCAGGGGCGAGGCCGCGCGTCAGCCACCTAATTGGATACACGCAATGCCAGTTAAACTTAAACGGGCTGACGTCACGCAAGCACGTCGGTTTTGTGGCACTCTGGGAAACGTAGTTCATGAACGTCTCGAAAGCCTTTTTTGGGCAGTTCTGTTTAAATAAACGCGATCTTTCTGCGCACACTTATTTACGCCATACTTACATACGACATGCTGAATATTAAAACTTTATTTAAATTATTTACAAATTCAATCATTTAATGTGCAATATTTTTTTGCTGAGCAATTCGGAGTTTTTTTTTTCGTATTGTGTAATTCAAGGACAATATTGTGCAATGATGGTGTATACAGTGTTTTTATAGATCAGAACTGACAACTAATGAAAATCCCAACTATCATTAAAGGAGAAATGTTGAACAACTGAAAAGTATGAGCATGTACATCACTCAATATTTAGTAGGTTCTCCTTTGGCCTGAATTACTGCAGCAATGGCGTTTCATGGAGTCGATCAGTTGGTGGCCCTGCCCTGGGGTTATGAGAGCCCAGGTTTCTCTGATAGTGACCTTCAGCTTCTCTGAATTGTTGGCTCTGGCATGTCACAGCTTCCTCGGCACAATATCTCATAGATTTTCTGTTTGGGTCAGGCGAGTTCGCTGCCAATTAGAAACGGGTACCATGGTCCTTAAAGCAGGTACTGGTAGCTTCGGCACTGTGTGCAGGTGCCATGTCCTGTTGGAAAATGAAATATGCAGTTCCATAAAGTTGGTCAGAAGCAGGAAGTGCTCTAAAACTTCTTGGTAGATGGCTGCGTGGGCCTCGGACCTCAGAAAACACAATAGAGCACCACCAACAGAGGGCATGGCACCCCATACCATCACTGACTGTGGAAGCTTTACACTGGACCCAAGCAGTGTGGATTTTGTGCTCTCCTCTCTTCCTCCAGACTCTGGGAGCTTGGTTTTCAAAGAACATGCAAAATGTCCTTTGATCAGAGAACATAAATTTGGAGCACTCAGCAGCAGTCCAGTCCTTTTTGTCTTTAGTCCAGGTCAGACACTTCTGAGGCGCTTCTGACACGCGGAATGCGCCAGCAGAAAGCCATGACTTGCAGACGTCAGTGCGTAGTGGTGCTTCTTGAAACCCTGACTCAGCCTTGACAGCAGTTGACTCTTTTTGAATGTCCTCCACATTTTTAAATAACATTTATTTCACAATTATCTCCAGGGGGTCCTTATCCCTATTGCTTGTATACATTTTTTTATCACATCCTTTCCTTCCCATTTCCTCTCTATTAATGTACTTGGACACAGAGCTCTGTGAACAGCCCGCCTCTGTAGCAGCGGCCTTTGTGTCTCACTCTCCTCGGGCGAGGTGTCTGGTTAACTTTTGGACAACTGAGGAGTCGGTGGTCTTTCCTGTGATTGTGTAACCTAGAACTCGACTAAGAGAGCATTTAAAGGCCTTTGCAAGAATTTTTAGTTCATTAGTTGATTAGAGCGTCTTTAATATTGAACCTTTTCACAATATTCAAATTTTCTGAGATACTAAATATTGAATTTTAATTGGTTTTCAGTTATAATCATTAAAATTAAAAGAAATAAACATCTGAAATATATCAGTTTGTGTTTAATGAATGACTATAATTTGCAGGTTTTTATTTTTATGAGATGAAATCACTTAAATTTATGAGATGAAATGTATTAAATAAAGAAAATATTAGTAAAATTGTATTACACATTTCATCTTTGCTTCTTTCTAGTACCTCCAGTTTCCCCTGCAAGTCAGAACTGTGCAGGCCAGATGAACTGCAGACATTTTTTTTCGTTTTCGTTCGTTTTTACATTTTCCCTGCGAAGGACTGAACCTGACACTGTGACCACAATCAAGCTGACTTAATAAAACACGTAACTTTGATATCTTTGTAACACATGGAATCTTAGGACAAGAATGAAGGGTGTGTTTTTTATTTTGCTGATTACCAGAAACGTAGTGGCCGTAGCTTATGGGTCTAAATTGCAAAGTTTTTTGTTCAAGTTTTGGAATTTTGGGGAAAATGTGTGCAGTATGGGAAAATGAATTACGAAGCCTAAACGCATTTTGTCTCATGGGTTTGTCCAATACGTTTTCAAGCACTTCGTGCTTGAACCTTAAAAAAATCATAATCATCATCACAAGAATTTTTTCTTACATATTATTATTTTTACAATAATAGTAACCACAAATATAATAATTATTATAAAAATAACAACCATAAAGATAATCATAATAATAAAATATTATAAAGATGATAATAATAATCATAATAATAATAAAAACCATTGGGAGATAATAACAACAATAATAATGATAATAAGAAGAAAAACAACAAAAATCAGAGCAAAAACGAATTTTCAAGAACTTGAAATAGTGTACAAAGTAGCGTTGTTCCGTTGCTATACAAAAAGCGGGTGCTCATGGGAAATGTAGTTTAATTTACCGTATTGTGGTCTTTAAAATTTAAACTGCCCTTCAAAAAACGACCTAACCTACATGTAAAGTCAGATTTGGATTATAAAACAGGTTTTCTTTGTTAAAAAAACGGTTTAAAAACACGTTAAACTCTAACGCTAGCTGAGCTGGACTCCGTTACCATAGCGACACAGTGCGCCGTCAGAAGCAGTGTGCATGTCTGCGCTGAACTCGACTTACAGACTTACAGATTCAATAACGAACGACTTTAGTGAACATTGTTGGAGTGTCGCACAGTTTGTGTACCTCTTTAAAGCTTCTGCACAATGTTCAGCTCAGCTCAGAGAGTGACCCGCCATTCCAAAGAGGAAGCTTCGGTGAGTCAAACTTCTAAATGCAGATTCATAAACACAAAATAGAAAAAATACTGAAACACAATTTAATAATCCCATGGACACAAATGGATAAAATCAAGCACCTGCCAGTACCAACTTTGTGGGAACAGTTTGGGGAAGGCCTTTTTTCTTTCTGCATGACTGCTGTCCCTGTGCCAAAGAAAATGGGCTGGTTATTTAAATTCAAATAGATTTTAAATATATTTACATATTTATCATATGAAAATTAACTATTGTTTTTAATACCCCCCCCCCCTTAAAAAAAACCTTCAAACAGGGGTTCCCAAATTACACTCTTAAAACAGTGATTTAAAATATTTTATAAAATCATCTAGTTCCGCTACTTTAATCTGATTGGCTGAGCCGTTGGTTCAGCCTTGACATTATTGACAATAACACACACCTCTGAGCGTTTCACATTCATATCAATGCATGATATACTATAAGTTTGTTTATACAATTTTGTTTTTAATAAACGCAATTATGAATCAGACGTATTTTTTTATTATAGTTTGTTAGCCACGTTTTATAAAAGCAATAAGATATTGAAGGTAGTGTATTATTGTGGATAAATCTTTATTGTCACATTTGTATTGTGTTGCAGCCTGGTTTGTGTAGACGCCAGCGTAGGCTAACTGGACTCACTAACCGCTGGCAGTTGGCGCCCCCATCATCAGGTGATCTCCTCGGACAGGCCCAGGTGCTGCGAGCGGGAATGACAGACGACTTGATCCAGCTGCCCCACAGAGCCCTGGGGCCCGGTGTTCATCCTTCGCGTTTCATCACACAAAGCACAAGTATGCAGACACCTAATTCTGACATCTGATTTGTACGTTTCTGTTGATCCTCTTTTCTTCCACATCAGCCCTTAATGTTGAGGAAAAAGGTTCTGCTAAAGATAAAAAATACACCCAACAGGCACTGTACAGGCTTTTTTATATAAAAAAAAAAAACAACAACATTTGATTAGAGCGGCGCGGTTGCTTAGAGGTTAGCGCATCTCAGCGCTGGGGATCCACGTTCCAATCCTAATCTGGGCAAAGTTTCCATGTTCTCATGTCATGTGTGGGTTTTCTCTGGGTTCTCCAGTTTCCTCTCATAAATTCAAGGTGAATTAGCTGCTCTAAATTGCCCCTATATAATGTGTATACTCGGCAAGTGGGAGAATTAATGATGAGTCAGTGAGGGCTTTGAAATTTATATGTATAGTTTCTGACAAGAGTTCTGACAAGGTCTGGTCTTATTGTCAAAAAAAAAATCTATACCTATAAATGCCAAAGCCATCATTGACTTACTGACATATCGCTAATTCTTCCACTTCCTAAGTACCTACAAGGCTATAACTTAGCATTGTGAGTCTCTACCATGTTCTTGGGAAAAGTACTTCTTCTTTCAGCTTCTCCATGTTTAGGGGTCGCCACAGCGAGTCACTCTATTTCACCTAACCCTGGCCTCTGCATCTTTTTCTCCAAGCCCAACTCTCTGGATATTCTCCTTTACCACATCCATATAGATCCTCTTTGGTCTTCCTCTCTTGTCTCCTGCCTGGGAGCTCCATCTCCAACAACCTCCTATTTTAATATGCACTTTCCCTCCTCTGCACATCTTACTCTGCACTTATCCCCCAGTTTTTCAACCCCTGATGTCCCTGTGAAGGAAGGGCTTCAGAAAAAAAACTTCATCAAAAGACATGTCTTCTTCAACGCCACAAAATTGGCTTTTTGGAATTTTCCAGGGGTCACCAAACATTGGACATTGAAAGAATATAACCTGATGATCCTGACAGCTTCCATGATAAGGAGATCCCACTGGAGAGGTTTTCTACACGGCACAGTGGAGGGGGCACCATCATGATTTTGGGTGCATTTTTCTTCAATGGAAAAATGGAGCCTCAGGTTGTGCAGGGGCGTTAAAACAGCAGCTGGCTATGTGGAGATGTTGCATCATGGGAGTATATTATATAACCATTTGTTGTTTTGATTTGATTAGACTCTGGATTGGTTTCATTCTTTTTGTTCGTAGTAAGATGGGCGAGGTTAATAAATACCAGAGCGTTCCTTAACCCTCGGCACCTGGCCGCTCTGCATGTGAGAAGGCAGTGTAAAAGCTTGCAAACAGTAGGGCAAGTAGCTTGGCACAATGCCCCACCCTATCAGCCTGACTCTTAGATCCATCACTGCGCCTCCCGCCGTGGGCTCAGTGTGGCCGAGCCAGATTCCCCATTATTGTGTGCCAATCCTGTCAACGTGGTGCCACCAAACTGGCAGCAGGGCTAAGACAGGCACCTGGGAGAGCTGGCACGGGGATTCTTAAGAGACACATATACACATCGTGCCAATGCTGAGTACAAGGGAACAGTATGGCATTTTCATATTCGTGCCAGGTTTGGTTGGTATTGATGCGTGCCGGGGATGTAGAAGTGATTGTGGGATTCAAGTACAATATGGGTTAGGTGAGTTATATTTAGGGGCGGTATAGCATTGGTTCCTGCTTCACCTGTGGGGAGAGATGCGGTTGGCACAACTATAACCCAGTTCGAACCCTCACTATCATGTTTTTTCCAGTTTTAGGACTAGAAAATGTAAATCAGAAATGTTTCTATTAGGAGCTATGTGGTTTTCTGCTGTTTAATTAGGCTTTTGCCCCCTCCCCTCAGGACTCATGAGTTTTGTATATTCTGAATGGGTCAGTGTGTTACTCTTGTGTTTTTTTTCTCTGTATGACGTCCTGCTGCACATCATGCACGTTCTTTATAATAATAACACTATTTATATATGTACTCAAAACCACAGGACATAAGATCTAAGAAGAAAACCTTCTATTCACATGTTTTTCTGATGTTATCTTTTCCTTTCAGCTGAGGAGACCTCCAGCAGCGAGCCACCTCTTCTGCCACCCGTTTCTCCTGCTGGACTCCGGTATGATGCCAGATATTTCTGCACCTCCCGTTTAGTCTGACTGATTGCCACTTGCCCCTTGAATTCTTCCAGGGATCGGGTTTTAGTCCCACCAGGCCACATGCTTTCTGTCTGGAAGTTGTGTTTAACAATGGGCATCATGAAAAAAATACGAGAAACTGCCAGAAGTCTGAGAGAAAACCGGCGGACGAATGAGTTTCACCCATTTATAATCATAACGAATAATCCGAACCAAACCCATAAACATTTTTATTGTGGAAGCATTTAATGTTTAAGGTGGAAGTTTGTACGTGTTGTAAATCAGTGCTTCACTTCATAAGTTCTGCATGATTAATGCACAGTAGCAAATTGTTTACCAAATTTAATATTTTGGAGTTACAGAAGACATAAAATGTGACAGCGAGGTTGTGCACTGACTTCATAGTCAGAAGGTCCTGGGTTTGATTCCAGTGTCCATACGCTGTAAACCAGGAGTATTTAATTAGAATACAGTCAGGTTCAGTTAAAGCAAAGTTCGTCAGGCCAAGATCCAGACTGTCAGAACTTCTAGCTGTTCTGATTTAGTTCCATACCTTGTGTATTGAAATAACCCACTATCAGCATTTTAGATCATCAACTCATCACAATACAAGTTGCAAACATCTTTCAAAATATCTTAAGAATTAAAATCAGGAACCTCACTGAAAAAACTAAGAAAAAGTGCATGGCAACAGAAAAAGTAATTTTAACGGCGGTCTTCTTGCTTTACAGCTTAACAGTTTATTTCACACTGAATGAGTCTTTCTTTGACTTTTTCTCTTAACTGCTGCTTCTCGCTCCGTACCTCCCTGTGCACGCCAAAATCTGCAAAGTTCTGATTGGCTAAGGAGCGCGTTATGATACCTTAAAGACAAGAAAAGTTCAGCTGCTTAAAATAAACAGTGAAAATGAAATGAATTGCTCATTCATTTAGGGCCGTAGTGCACGGTCTCGGACCACGGCTCATCTATTAATGACCTCTGCTGCGGAGTTTGCATGTTCTCCCTTTTATCACCCACAGTCTTGAAATATTCCAGTGTGCTCAGCAGGTGAAGCACAAGTTTTTAAAGGTTTCAGGGCTCCAAAGCTCTACATCAGCTCTGCTGTAGTACCTCTCGTCCAATCAAATTGCATGCTCCGTTCTAATTGTTTATACTATGATTGTCTGTATCTTTGTTACATTTTCTCGTCTGCTTATCCATTTACAGAACAAAGACATCTCCAGCTCCAGAACACAAGTTTTATATTGTCTCTCAACAAGTGGCTCAGAATGCTCAAACAGGTAACGCCAGTGCTGTAATCACATTGACAGTGGGTGGGGCCTCTTTATATTAGACTTTAATTGGAAGATTTGTGTAATCTGTGGGCGTGGCTGCTGTAAGCAAAGTAAACATGGCCTTTAGTCTAAGTAAAATAGGCGTGATGAAGAAGGAGGCATGTCATCTGCCGTTGTCAGTCTTAGTAAAGAGGTAGTGACCTCTGTAACTGTCCTAAAGGGGTGTGGCCCCTATACTTATTGCCATGAATGTTTTCTTTCCACTCACTTTGGTCACATGACTTTGACTTACCTTTAGGATGCAGCAGCATTAAAAGGTTTAGGAAATTGTCGGTTCAAGTTCTGTTCTTATCTTCAGACGCAGTACTGGAGTGTTTGGGGAGCATGTGGGAGCTTCATTGTCCGTTCCTCTACAAATCAGACACAATTGCTGAGCTTTTTAAGAAGAACAAGGAGCTTCAGAAACAAGGAGGTAAATCTGAAGCCATCTTTAGCTCCAGATTAAAGTACCAAGGTTTACCTGCTAAATAAACTGAATGAAATTCTGATTTAAACATTAAGTATAAATATATATTATTCGTTAATTTTTAAAAATAAAAATCCAGCTATCTGATCTTATTGGTTATTTCAGTCATTTTAAAAAGTCCTTTAACTAAGCTTTAATGAAACTTAAACTCGTCTGTCCTAAAAACACTGTGACGAGTGTGTGTTATATGTTAGTTTAGTCATTTAGTTTCTTATTAATAAAATTGGAAGAGTTTTCATGAGGGAGGGAACAATAGAAATATTCAATATGTGATATAAAGACATCTGTTGTAGGAATGGGACAGAGCTTTGTACTGAAAATTCAGCTGAGTTAAAAAAGTAAAAGATTTAGAGATTTTAACTTTCATGTTCCACCTTTTAGATTAAAACTCATCATGACACTAACAAGAACTGAAATGCATTGAAAGTACTAAATAATTAAGCTTCAATTAATTATTTTTAAATTAAATTCATTCATGCATCTTCCGCTTATTCCTTTATGAGGGTCATGGGGGGGAGGTCCGTCCCCGTGCCCATCCAGGGAAGAACGTCTTGGGCGCTTGGCAGATACACCCAGGACAGGGCGCCAATCCATCGCTGGGTACACACTCACTCACACAGTCACACACAAACACACACACACTATACATGGCAATTTAGAGCATTCAATTTATCTTCATGTTTTTGGGATGTGGGAGGAAACCGGAGAACCCGGAGGAAACCCACGGGGACACGGGGTGAACATGCAAACTCCACCCAGATAGGGATTCGAACCGGGAATCCCCAGCGCTGAGAGGCGAATGTGCTAACAACTAAGCCACTGTCTCGCTCGTCAAAAGTTTTTGTTTCTTTGTTTTATATAGTCTACATTTTTATCTTACTTGACATGACAATAAAGCCCACACTCGAGTGTGCTACCCAGTGGATAGTTAGCGACTCTTGGACACACTAAACTGCAACTGAACTGCGCATGGCCAAAGCTGCCACTGACTTCCCCCATAGAGCTACTCCTTGGGTCACCAATATGATACACACTTCTGAAATAACAAATTCCGAGTGTGCTACCCACTGGATAGTTAGCTTGGTCGCTTGTGTAACACGTTCTGAAATGTCTCTCAACCTTTTGCCACTTTCGCCTCAGTAAACCAGGAAATGAAACACACACAGGAAAAACACACAAAGGTTAAAAAAAAATCCTTCCATTCATTGTAAAAATTTAATGTTTTCTTTCCTTTTTGTCTTCACCTGCACTGCGCCTGCTTTTTTAGCCCCAATATAGATGGAGGTCACCGCTAGGTGTCGCTATGGTAAGCTATTTTTAGGACAGATTTGTGGGCGACTGACAGGGTCTTGGCGGGCGACAAGGTGCCCGCAAGCACCAAGCATGACCTGGTGACCAGGTGACCCTGGTCAAATATATTAAGGGTGTTTTACTCACGTTTTTCTGTCCCACAAAGTTTGTGCCTCTTGTAAATAGATTGGTGCCCTGTCCTGGGTGTATCTAATGCGTATGGGGAATCCGCAGGCGAGCCTAATACAGTTTTAAGCGGAAGATAATGGATGGACGGATGGATATCATATTTATATTTTAATAATGGCATAATACATTTTAAATATAGGTAATAAATAAAAGTTCATGAGATGAGCCAGGGATGCTTAAAGCTGCGACAGAAAATGTGGTCCAAGCACCAAGTATGCTTCTCAAACTGAGGGACCCTGATGGGGCTATTTCTAGGCGATCGCCAGAGTCTTTGAGTTATATTGCCCATCTCAGTGTTTCTCAGCAGCCCAGCTAACAAAGAACACACCTTTCTGCTGCGTAAACACCTTCCCAAAATATCTCTCCTTAAAAGAACAACCGAAAATTGGTTTCTGGTTCCATGAACCTGTCTGACCACACTATCACATGACAGATTCAATCTTTAAGAAAGTGTTAAGCTCAAGTGACAGAGACTTCACTTTGTTTTGTACAGCGTCAAGTTTCAAAAGTGATTCTAAACCATTACATATGACCTTATGCTGTGTGTGTGTGTGTGTGTGTGTGTGTGTGTGTGTGTGTGTGTGTGTGTGTGTGTGTGTGTGTGTGTGTGTGTGTGTTTGCTTGTTTGTAGAAGAGTGTGGGGGTGTAAATTGACCTTTCTTAAATTCAGTCATTCTGGCGCCATGACCTGACTGTCGTCACAGCACACACAGTTTAAAGTGTCATTCTGATGAAAGGCTTAAACCTTGAATCCCCAAAAGACAAGACTGTGAGAGAAAACAGCTGGATCACCAGGCTCGTGGAAATGACAGCTGAGGAGAATGCAACCTGTGCTGTTAATGCCATTAACAGGTTTGATTGGCACATGGTGTAATACTGTAGCTTTCAGTGTCATTGATTTCCTTAGTTTCGATAAAATCATATTCATATAAAGTGGCCACAGAAATGTTGTCCTATGTAAATTATAATTTAGCCTGACATTCCAATACACCAATTACAATTTTACACGTGAATAGGAAAGGAATCCTTACTTTATAGCAGGTATTAATTGGGTGGTAGATACAATATGATGTAACTCAGGTATGCCCAAAGTAATTGGCCCATGGGTCATTCCCAAATGGCCTGCAACATCAGACGTCTAATATGTTTTTTATGGCTCAGAATAAATAGATCATATAAATTGTAATGCAATTTTGCCTTATACCACATGAAGGCAGCACCATTGCAATACTATTAGGCCACCTCTGTGCCTCTGGCAGAATTAAGGACATATCATCAGACATTCAGAGGCAGAGGAGTGGCTTTTGATTATCATTAGCCTGTGATAAAAGACAAATGTATTGCAAAAAACCTATGTGAAAAATATGATACAAATAAACACAAATCGGCTAAAAATATACATGAATCAAGTAAAATTATTTGCCAATATTGTAAGTAAATTGATCTTGTTAAGATTTCTTTAAATAAGAAAAAGATTCTAAAAAAATACATAATCTTACCTTAAAATCTGTTCTGTGAATACTTTGCCTTTAATTAGCACAGATTATGACATACATGATAAATCATTATACTAATTACTGATATTTTACAAAAAAAAAACTCTTATTTTTATTGTTATTTTTGCGTGGTGGTGCAGTGATGCAGTTGTTCACAATAAGACGGTCCGAAGTTTGTTTCCTGGCACTTTCGTGAGTTTGGATGTTATCATGGATTTCTGAAGACCTTTGTTTCATTTGTTTCATCCTAGAAGGTGAAACAAATTGCCCCAAGTGTGAATGAATGCTTGAATAATTTTGTCGATGTACATGCCCTGCAATAGACTGGTGACATGAGCAGTCAAAAAATATACAGGTTTTCTGTTTTGTACTTTAAACACTGCATGTTGAAATATACAGATATAGCAGCATATTATTTTCTTAAATGTTAAATAATTTATTTTCTAAGAGGCTTATCCTGAATAAAGTTGCATATACATTACCACTGAAACATTTAGGATCACTTGCAAATTTCCCTCTTTTTGAGTCATGCAATTTACAAACAATTGTTGTCTATTTCACAATTACTTTTAGTGTGTCAGATGATTTTTGAATAATAAAAATGTTTGTATTAAAGCCTACTTTTGTATAGAGACTTATTTTGCATATAATGCTTTTATCAGCAATTTTCAGTCTAAATCTCCTGATATGGCCGCCAATCCAAGTTAAGGATGTTATTGGGCTAATTGGCCAATACTGGCCAATCTACGTAATTTTGCCATGAAGTCCATCCTCGACCGTTAATGCTGACATTTGTGTTTAACGGGTTCCATTTATTGCAGCTGTCACTTGACAGCCTGTGAGGTGACTTTCACTCAAATTGCACACTCTAAGATATTTATCTTCTTGCACACTTGTGCATCGGGGTCTTCCACTCCTTTTTCTGTCCATGTTAAAGCCAGTTTGTGTCGTTTTGAGCCTGTAAACTGCCAATGCTTTAGATACTCAACTAACCTAGAATGTTGTGCTTCATTTTATGCTCACTTTTTAGTATAATGTTTTTCAGCTGTGCATCACACTTGAGCAAGGGTGTGCCAGTTAGCCCAATAACATCCTTAACTTGGATTGGTGACCACACCAGGAGATTTTGGCAGAGGACTGAGAATTGCTGATAATAGGACTATATCCAAAATAATACAAAAAAAGGCTTAAATACAAACATTGTCTTCTTCTTCTTCTTCTTTGTCTTTCGGCTGCTCCCTTTCGGGGTCGCCACAGCGGATCTTCTGCCTCTTCGCT
>JAOUQT010332791.1:0-13326 GCA_025769995.1 Xyliphius kryptos
CGAAGATAATGAATGAATAAATGAATCATTGTGTGTCTACTTTTATGTAATTGTACTTTTCTCCAGATAAATGTTTTGCATTTAAATATTGGATGTAAAATATGAATGCTTTATATTTGTTTAGCGTTATGGTATTTCTGATGACTAATTGTTTTGGCAACACTTTCTATAAATCTAGTATTCATAATGCTTTATTTTGTCATAAGCCTTTGTTAATGTACATAGATGTTCATAACCACACTTATAAAGTGTTATAAGAATATGCTAAAGTACAACGTGACATGATGCATTATGACATTATGTAACTGTTAGTAATTATTGTGTCACGTTTTGTTAAATAAATGTCTTTTTTGTAAATGACTTGAATGCTTATAACTGCTAATGAACACTTGTAAGCTTTCTTAACAGGCATAAGGTGGTGTTGTCATTTATTACCTTAATAAATGAGACTGCATCAAAGTTAGTACATAATGACTTATAAAAGATTATAAATGGGCTTTACAGGCTTTAAGTAAAAAAAAAATCTGTTAAAAAAAATCCAAATAATCCAAAGTATAAAAAAAAAAAAAAAAAAGTCAAGATAATTATGCGTTATGTCAATTTGTGTAATAAAGACAAATTAAAAAAACAGACAGGTTTTGTACACTCAGTGGTGCAAACTAGTTTCAGGACATGCACACTTAACCCCATGCTGAAAACCCCATTGCTTATGTCAATAAGCACCCACTGACCATTTGTACATCAGAATTGGAACGCTTAACTCATTCTGCCAATTCCCATGAAATCTGTCAATATTTCTTTCATTTGTTCTCCATTTGTGATTAGTCGTGGTCGGGCTGATCAAAGAGGCCAGGCCGGTCAGTTGCATGTGAACCAGCGTCCCTCACAATGACATCCGCAAACCAGAATGAAATATGAAATATCAAATTTCCATGGGTGCATGTGCTTGTAAAAAAGGGCGGAGGGAGGCCAAAGAATAGGAGGATTTTCACACCGGTAATGTGAAACATTTGGTGCGTGTTGTAAGCCTCTGAAGAGGAAAATCTGCAGTCAGAAAGCCGCCTGGCAGTAAAACTCCAACTCCTGCCAACCTTTAAACAAGCAGTTGCTAAGACCTATTGATTTAGATGTCATTTCTTCTTTTTGTTTCACTAGATGGCTGCAGTTTTGTGGAAGACAGCGACACGCCGGCCTTGTGCTCCAGCATGGCATGGTCTACCATGGAAAAAATGAAACAGATTCATTTCTGAATGGTCTACGTTTGATATATGAAAAATGTGGTGCCACAAAAATAACCACTTGCTTGAGATGTAATAAATATTTTAGAGGTAGCATTATGGTTCAATTTCAACTTTTATATCAGATCGGGAGTTCTTTTGAAGGAATACAGGCATAAAATGAAAACTAGATAAAGAAACGGGGCTAATGAATTGTTTTGTAATATAAAAGAAATGGAAAAACAACAAAATAAACACGATAAATTTGACCATGTAGACCATGTTTTTCTGTTTGGTTTTGTTTTTAAAATTTACATGTTAATATTTTTTTTTTATTTCGTTATCTCATAGCTGGGATTACGGGGTTCCCCATGTCCATGACAACGTTTCTGTGCTGAGCAGATCCACCCTGGACAGAACGCAAAACCATTTAAAGCAATTTAGAGCAGCCAATTCCCCTTGAATCCAAGTTTTAGGACTATGGGAAGAAACTGGAGAACCTGGAAAAAACCAATAAGGGGATGAGGAGAACATGGAAACAACACCCAGATCAGCATTCCAACCTGGATCCCCAGCACTAAGAAGCGGACGTGCGAACCACTATGCCCACTTGTCACCACATTCATTTTTAAACCTTTATAAGTACCTATAATAAATAAAGAAACCGTTAAAAACAAGTTTTTTTATCCTGTGTTGTGTAATGATCAATCTATTCATTCGATTGAAACAAAAAATCTTTAGAAAATTAACAAAAAATGTTTTTAAATGTTGATTTGAACTGCATTTTCAAATATTTATAGGTTCCAGAAAATTATTAACCAAAATCTGGCTATTTTGTACTGCATTCTCTTCACGTTGTAGTCGATTAGGTTTAGGGTACAGAGTTTATAAAACATTATGTGACTTTGCTAGGCTTACAGCATATTGTTGTAACCAATGGATTGTGATTATATACAGCTGTGTATTGAAGCCTTTTTAATGCACATAAAGTTATAAAGCCTTAATAATGCTTTTACAATGCATTATGAATACTACATTTAAGTATTACTAGTATACTCAACATTATGTAATCCATTGACATTTATTCATGTAACATTATAAACTTCTTTAGTTAGGACAGCACATGCAAAGTTATTGTTTACATGTTGAATTGAATTGATTTGAACATCCAGAATGTATCCCAGTATGGAAAAGACACGTGTAAATACATCCAAGGTATATCTAAAATAAAATCTTAATTTTCATTTTATGGTCTCGATATAATTTCCTTAACTAAATAATTAGTTTAAAATGTGGTCAAAGACATTCATTCCAGATGTAAAATGTGTGTCAATACATCAGTCTTACCAAGACACATTTGCTAACCAAATCCCCACCCAACCCATTACGTTGTAACCTACATGGTCCATGAATGCCAATGTTAGTGCCGCGGAACTCACCACGGAAAAACACAATTTGTAATGTGGCCCCTACATTTTACATAAAGCAACCGAAAACAAGGTACAACAAAAAAAGATAATGATCATGTGTTATTAGCTGATTTGCACATGAAATGCAATTTTATTCTGCCTGACGCGTGACTAAATGTTCGAAGCACGTGGTTGAAGTCTTAAAGCAATGCAAATGCAAGATGATTAAAAAACATACCCTGGTTGTAACAAGGTCATTCATACAGAAGGTCAATAGTAGTTGCCTATTAACAATATGACAAGATAAGGGAAAAAAACAAAACAAAATCAAAGTCATTAAATCTTGATTTGTTCATCGGTGTAGTGAAATATCAGCTAAATAACAGCTGACGTTTGTCAATATGACTGTCCATGCACATCAATTAACAATTCTGCATAAACTAGATTCATTTAAATGGTAAAAATGTCCAAACGCTAAAAGGGAGGAAGTAAATATAGATAATTTGTATATATCATATGTTTTTTAGAAGGGTATAGTAGTTAACATGTTCCACTCTCAGCATCCAGGTTTGAATCTAGATTTGTGTGGGTTTCCTCCAGGTTCTCCAGTTTCCTTTCACAGTCCAAAAACATGGATTTAAGGTGAGTTGGTCGATGTCTGCCCAGCGATGTCTGCCCAGCACCTAAAATTGTCCTGTGGATTGAAAACCCTAGTAGAGGATTAAGTGAAAGTTACTAAGATTAGATGTTTTTATAGGTTTTACACAATCAAATTACAGTATTCAGGTGAATTGAAGATACACAAGTTCCTCTCCGTGTAAATAGGTGCTTGACAGTGTGTTTCGGACTTTCTGCCATGTAATGGATTAGCAGTCCTCTGCTGATTAGAAAAAAAAGAATAATTAATTAACTAAAACTATCCACTACAAAGTCAATTAAAGTTCATGCCAATGAAAAGTTTGTTCACTTCTTGTATTAATCTTATTTAATCTCATTATCTTCTGCTTAATCCAAAATTAGGGACTTGGGTCGCTGGGAGAACGTTTCAGGCGCTGGTCGGCTACATCAAGGACAGGGCACCAATCTATTGCTGAGCTCACATTCACTAACAGACACACACAATACATAGAGGCAATTTTGAGCAGTCGATTTACCTTGAATTCATGTTTTTGGACTGTGGGAGGAAACAGGAGAACCCAGAGAAAACCCACACGTTCACAGGGAGAACATGAAAACTCACCCAGATAAGGATTCGAACCTGGATGCCAATTGCCAAAAGGTGGAAGTACTACCTCTAAACCATTGTGCCGCCCATCTTGTAATTAGTCTCATAGTTTATGTGCAAAGTAAAATGAATACTATAAAAGTCCTTAACTGTAAACTACATATATGTGAATTAGTGGATAGATAGATCTAAACAATAAGTACTTTAAAACCACTTTAACTGGCAGATATCACACCTGGTATTTGCTCTCACCCCAATTTCTTGGTTTTGAAGTTTTAATCCACTCCTCTTTGTACAACACTTGCTGATCCATCTTTTTAGTGACGGGGGATAAAATGTTTTCACTTTTCAGAAGTCTTTTTTAGTTTTTAATACTTTAATAATCCTGATACTTAGTGGTTAGCACGTTCGCCTCTCAGCGTTAGGGATTCCTGGTTTGGATCCCAATCGGGGTGGAGTTTCCATATTCTCCCTGGGTCCTCGGGTTTCCTCCCACAGTCCAAAAACATGAATACAAGCTGAATTGTGTGAGTAAGTGTATGCCCAGAGATAGTTTGGCCCCCTATCCTTGGTTTCTTTGCCCAGCGCCTGAAATATTCTTGAAATGTTCCCCACCCTAACAACCCTCATAGAGGATTAATTCAAGGATAAGGGACAGATGGATAATCCTGATACAAGTGTCTATTAAAGTACGAAAAAAAAATGGCATTTAATGGCAGTTTTACATAAATTACTTTAAAAAATAATAATAAAGGTAGAGTCCATTTTCAAAAATCATCAGTATTCCACATACCCCTCATTTCAAGAACTCAGGCGTTTGATCAAATCTGTTGAGCTTGTGCAGTATGAGGAATTTCACCCACGCCGTCGTTAGCAGAATTAACTTGTTTATCTGTACCAAATGGCTTGCATCATCATACCTCATCCTTCAGAAGTAAAAGTGGTATAGGATTACATCCTGTCTTTCCACTCCATCTTCTGTAAAACAGCTAATTCAAACAGACAGAGCAAAGGCCCGTTGCAGGGGAGAGGATGTTGAAGCATTTAAAGCTTTCATTCCATGTCTGTTTTTTTAACTTGGAAGTTTCTCTATTTGCCCAAAATGAAGTAGCAGACTTTGTAACAAACAGGGTCGACTCGGACAGGTGCAGGCAACAATTAACCTTTAAAGACCAAACGTGCAGCCTCTCCTAAAGCTGTGAAAGCAAATAAACAGTAGGTAGGTTCAAGTGAATGGACGTGTCATTTGGGCCCGCCGGTGGCCAAAGTGTAACAGAGGCTAAACAAACACTTTATCTCTTTAGCAGACGCTCCCTCTTCAAAAGTGCCGGTGCAAAAGGCCACTGTTAGGAATACAGTGTGTTTTTAATTGCCTTCTTTTATGCCTTCTCCATCTGTGTAAGCTGGCTTCTGCTCAAGGCAATGAATATGGGGTAAGTTAGTGGTAACAAAGTGAAAAAGGGTTTAAGCTGCACTGTAGCACTGATGGTAAAACTAAATGTATAAATGTTTGAAAGCCACGGTCCGATTTCAACCCAAGTTCGCGTGTTTATTGAAATAAAAGGAAATGTTTTCAGAGAGAATAAAAACCCAGTGTTTTATTTGCTATTTTTATTGCGTTCATATCCAAGCGCAATGTTAAGCTACACCCTAAACTGCTTAAAAAAAAAAAAAAAAAGGATCCGTCCTTTTACTTCTTAACACTAATGAGCTGAAATGGAAGGAAACAGACTTTTTTCCCCCTGAAAAACCATGCGTCTATATAAAAAAATTGTATCAGATCATTTAGATGGTACTATAAACAGACCTATCATTATGTAACTGAAGACAAACTTTGGAGAGGAAGGAGATTTTTTAGGGAGATTTTTTTTTGTGGAATTACACATCACACACTAACAAATCAGAATTGAGATAATAATTACATTTACATTTAGCAGACACTTTTATCCAAAGAAACTTATAAGTGAGAGAACACCACAAGTCATTAGTTAAGAAGAAAACAGCTACACTGTAGTATTATCCAAACTGATCATTATCCAATCTGGCTTCTATTTTTTTTCATAGCAAGTACTTGTGAAAAGATGTGTTTTAAGATGTTTTTTAAAAATGTTTGTGTTCAGCGGTGGAAAGATCCTTCCACCATTCAACAGTATTATTATCTTTCGGTTAATCCTATAGGGACTAGGGTCACGGGGAGAACGTTTTGGTCGCAGGTGGACATACCCAGGACATTGCTGAGCACACACACTCACTTACTCAGACAGACACACACATACACTATATGGGGGCAAGTTAGAAAAGTCAATTTAGAGCAGTTCATTTACCTTGAAACCAGGTTTTTGGACTGTGGAAGGAAACCGAAGTACCTTGAAGAAGCCCATATGGACATGGGGAGAAGATGGAAGCTCCAACCAGACTGGGTGCACAGAGGCACCCCGGCTAACCACTAAGCCACCATGAATGGCACCCCTCAATAACCTTATATTTAATTATTAATACTTTTTATATTTGATATTTGATCATTTTGCCGACGCTTTTATCCAAAGCGACTTACAAATATCCCAACTTGGTTGGGGGTGGAATCAGAACTCAGGGTTGATACAGCACCCTGAAGCAATGAGGGTTAAGGGTCTTGCTCAAGGACCCACAGTGGTAACTTCAGAAGACCTGGGATTTGAACCCTCAACCTTCAGATAGATAGCCCAACACCCTAATCACTGAGCTACCACTCCCACTCCCTCAATAATTCCTACTTTTTCCTACATATATAACTACTATAGGGCAAAGATTAAATGCAAAGTCACTATATGTTCACTATATTTGTATATGTACTAAATTCAAAATGTGACCTCTACAAAAGTAGTTGCAAGTTTAATGTTTTTTTCTAAGTTCATTCATCTGTTAACGAAGATTTGCAGATAATTTGCATATTTAAATATTTTCCAATGGAGACTATGTTATTGACACAAAACCAAATAAATTAGGCAATGTGTCCAGGTGTTTACCAATAACAAAAAGATACCTCAAAGCCTTAGTTTTCTTAAAGGTATGCTTTCAAAATGTGTTCGGTTAAATCAGTAACACAGAATTCGACCAGGGGTTGGCCAGACTTTTAGTATTTAACATAAGACAAAATACATTTTTACATAAACTATTACCTATAAGAAGGCAATTATGTACACATCGTGTTTCAGCAGTTCAGCGTCAGACTTAAAAGTCAGAATAATTCATGCACAAATTGAAACATAAAAATCCTTTCCCGTCCACAAAAAGCCTCATTTAGATGAACATATCACTAAAGTCTTACTGGTATTCAAGTGTCATGATCCTGATGTCTGGTTTGCATTTTCTAGTTTATGGGGTGGTGCAGAGACCACCAGCAGGCTCTAATTGCTTAAGCATAACCCCTCACTCTATTGGTCATGATTAGTTTCTCTAGTCTTCCATCATGTGTTTCATGAGCAAGAGGAGGAGGCACTGTTAACAAATGTCCTCATGCAGACCTCAGTAGTGACTTTGGTCAGTTGCCCTCGCATCCAATTGACATTAAGGAGACAGACAAATGAACTGTTACATTGAAAGCTCACTTTAAATTTGAGTAACTAGGTGATAAATCTGAGTATAACTGAAAAGTAACTCATTATCACAGTACACCATATTTTAATATCATATAAAATATTACATGATGAATTATTAATTTGGCATCATCTCCTTTATTCACAATGTGCTAATTGTCTTTGATCCCTTGAGCCACAGCCACAGCACAACTTTTCTGTCATCATTCAGAATTCATATTCTGATTAAAACACTTTGATTCAAGCCTATTAGTGACACTTGTCTTCCAAAACAGGCTGTTTTAAGGATTCACTGTAGGGGGCTCATTTGACACACAGCTCTAATAGCCCCCACGTCAACCCCCACCACCACCACCACAGAAACTGTAACAACTGTGTGAAACTTTGATTGTAAGTATTTTTTAATTAGAAAGAACTGACAATGTTTTGAAAATCAATGTTGAAATCAGTCGTACTCTACCTGGCTGTCTGATTGCTTCTGATTTACTCTGCAGTGAACGTATCATTGCCATGTACTGTAAAATATATATACATTTTAATCTAAATATAGATTGAAAAAACGTAAAATAATGCATGCTCATTAAATTTAGTATTTTTAAAAAGGAGACGGATATGTGCAGCATTCTTGTTGCCATGGGAACTACCCTGGTTACCCTTAATTAATTTCTGATTATGTTCAGAGGCAAGATGTCAAAACACAAACAAATTATTTTGTATTATTTTTGGGTTTATATTATATCAAAGTGGGTCACGACTTAATGATCATTAGAAAATGTGAGTCCCGGGTTGAGACCAGTAGAGATTCTCTACTCTATAAGGTATTCATGAGGCAGTCGTAGGCTTGTGGTTAAGGAAGCAGCCTTGCGACCTGAAGGTGCCTTGTTTGAGTCCCGGTTCCACCTATTATTTTGGCTGAAATGCACTTGGGTAAGACACCTCCCCGAGTGCCATATACAGGGCAGGCAAAATAGTTTACTTTATTTTATCATTATAAAACAGATCAATAGCGCTTAATAATAAGTATATATAAAGCTTTATAACAGCCTGTCTTAAGTCTCTGTTAACGTACATATATGTTTTTAACCATACTCCTAATGGGTTCTAAATAATATGCTATAACACATGATGCATTATAAAATATACAGGTGCTCATAACTGTTTATGGAAGTTTATAAGCTCTGTCTACAGTTTTTAGGTAAATTCTAATTTATTAACTCTATAAAGTAGATCGTTTAAATATTAGTATCTAATGACCTAAAAATCACAAATGCTCGTTACAGACTTTAAGTAAAGTGAAATCATTTTGTATGAATGCTCTAAATTGCCCCATATAGTGTGTGTTTGTGTGTGTGTGGCTGTGTGAGTGTGTACCCAGCGATGGACCGGCAACCTGTCCTGGATGTATCTGCCCAGCACTCGAGGTTTTTTCCCCTGGATGGGCATGGGGAACCCCACCGCGACCTTAGTACAGGATTAAGCAGAAGATTATGGATTAATGAATGAAAACAATTTGTGTTATAAAGCCTCATGTCATTGTTATAACACTTTGATTATAAACATATAAGTTGATAAACAAAGGCTTATAACAAATGTTATAAAGTATTCTAAATAATGTATTAACCTCCATTAATGCCCTTATAATGCATTATGAATACATAGTGTTACCAAAATAACACATAGTAACACTTTCTATGAATCCGGTATTCATAATGCATTATAAGTGCATTCATCAACATTTTTAAAGTATTCATAACGCTTCATAACATTTGTCATAAGCTTTTGTTAATGTATATATACTTATTATTTATTCATTCATAAATTGTTATAACAGTCTGACATAAAGCTTTATAACACAAAGTGACATAATGCATTATAATGTGAACCTATTTAAACTTTGGATTCTTTGGATGTTTAAAAGTTGATGAACAGTTATAAAGCCTTATGGCATGTTCTTGTAACATTTTATGAGTGTGATTCTGTACATCTGTGGACATTAACAAAGGTTTATGACAAGTATTATAAAGCATTATGAATACTTTATTAATGTGTTTATAATGCATTATGAATACCAGATTTAGGTTATTTTTTTATTTGGCTTATATTTTACAAATGTCTATTACTGGCTCCAAACCTCATCGTTTTAAGATGTTTGAATTTAAGAGTTCTATGTATTGTAGAACATGCTAATATGCCTGTTCTCTGATCTGATACATCAAGAAAGAAATTCACTGTCACAAGTGATGCAGAACAATCTGTATATGCAATCATATGCTTTCATGTGATCCAGCTGTTGAGAGGCCCACAATACGGGTGAAGTGCGATCTCTCTATAATACTTTTCTTAGATGGAATCTTGTCTTTTATGGTTACATAGGTCTCCAGGCCCAGAGACAAATCACAACACTCTATAGTATTCTTTTCTCACCATGCTATTGCTATATTGACTAATAAAATTACAAGGAGAATCAGTTCAATTTAACAGATCATAAAACAGATTGCAACAGCATACGATGCATGTGCAAGGCACATCTGCATTTTTCATCTGCACTTGATTCTGTATTACGCAGCATTTACTAATAAACTACGTTATTTAAATTTGTATTATTTTATAATAAAAATCAGTTACACTGGAATCATTTAAATTATTAGCTACCGATGGGGCCAAAAATCTCAAATCACACATAAAAATGCTTTTATTTTGTGTATTCCTCTAAATCAGTTCACTTTTATGTTATGTTACAAAGTAAAAAATATATAATAAGCATTAAAAACACATTGAAGCGTTAAAACAGCTGCTTAATACACAGTGATCAAAAAATCAAAGACACAATTCATCTGACAGTGACAGCAGTCAGTGACATCACAAGATGCCTCATCAGATTTTAGATATATTTGTGGTGTCTATGTAGTACTGTCTATACTGCAAAATGGGGGAAGGACCACATACTAGTAAATTTTGCAATTCAATAACATTTACAACCTTATTTTTTTTATAATATGCAATGAAACCCCATTTATTTATTTAATTTCTTATTATTATTTATATATTTTTTTTATTTAATTGAGAAAAATACAAAATCCATTTGTCCACTAAACAACTCTTGCATTTTGTAAACATGTAGATTGTTATGGAAATTTATTTGAATATGGTTTGTAATGGTTGTCATTTATGGACACTTCACACTATGACACATTTCCTCAATAGTCACTTTATCATTTCACATGCAAGTTTTTCACATTATATATTCTTGAGGCGATAATTTTTTTACTTTACACTTCAAAATGCTGCTATATTTTTATTGCTGCTATATTTTGATAATGTTGCTACATTGATATATTGTATATTTTAAATTTCACATTTCATATTTTGTATCCTATGTTCTAATATGGCAATTTTAAAATCTTACTTTCCCTACAATGTGTTTAGGGTCATATGGGTTCATAAGCCACTATTTCATTTTCATTCATGTACCACATTTGATGTAAATAGCAATAAAGTCTCCTTCAACCCATGAACCATTATCTTTTTTAATAAATAAAAGTTTAAACCCTAAGCTCCCACTATATACACGTATACTTAGATATATATATGACTTGGCCATCAAGATAATTGTGATGTCACACTGCATATTAACAATATTGAAGCACAATTTGATGTTTTGATGTCCCTCAGCCTTAGGTCTCATTATACACTCTATTCAGCATTTAATGCTCTGTAATGACATTATTACAGGTGGCATAGTATTAAAATGGCTAATGCATGTCAGTTACAGCCTCTAACCCAAACTAGTCTGAGGATGAGTACATTAAAGCTCCCTGCTGGTAAACAACTCCTAACAATGCAACTCACAATATCAAATCAGCTAACCGGTTTAAAGTTAGAACAAAAGGGAATAAAATAAAAAGTAAAAGCAAAGCAATGTACAACATATACATGTTCACGCTTTGTGTTTATTTCCTCCGTCTGACAGTAGACACTGGTCATTTGTCCAAAAATGCAAAGGTAGCAAAAAAAAAAAAAAAAAACACTCAAAAACATATTTCTGTTATTTAAATGCCATGTGATTGTTTTTAGTTTAGTTGCCGGCACCTGGTTATTTGTGTATGTGGTGTTGTGGTGCACATCAATATTTATCCTCTAAACAATGTTTGCATAATCCACAATGCTGGTTTATAAGTGATGCATTTTGATAAACATTGCCCTAACTGTTAAAATCATGAAATTAAATATGAAGCGTACCAGGATTTTTTTTTTTTACCTTATGTTTAAACATACCTGATAATGTCTAACCAGAATCCAAAGCAAAGACAAATATTTACAGAAAATAGAAAACGTATGTCTCGAATGGCTTGTGAGAAATATTTTATTGCTGCTAAGTTATATATATATATATATATATATATATATTATTTTATATATATATATAATAATATTCGTGTGATAAACGTAGTCTGTAACTATATATAAACCACAGTAGGAAAAGCATCACAAAAACTGTTACCTGAGTAAAATATTTTTACTCTAGTTTTGTTGTGATTAAAATGTTTTGAGTTGTATTGCACTATTTATTGTTGACATAAAGTATGCAGGTGCCTAAATGATGGTATGCTCAAGCAGGCAAGACTAAATACACCTCCATATCAAGATAACAATTATAATAAGAACAAGAACAAATAGAAACTAAGAGATTATTATTATTATTATTATTATTAGGATTATTTTTGTTTTATCATCATCATCGTTTTCTTTGTTATCATCATTATTATTATAATTATCATCATTATTATTTTGTTTGTTATGATTATCATTATTATTATTACCGTTGTTATACACACATGCATTTTGACACTAAATAAGTCATATATTGTAATCATATAAATAATAAAACATTATAAGTCAGCAGACAAAGCGTAATAATACATTGTAATTATATACATATATATGTGTGCGTGTGTGTGTCTGTTTTCATAATTGTATATTTTTCTAAATTGACATTAAGAGTACTTTAAAGATTAAAAGTCAAAACAAAGCTAACACTTTCCATTGCAAAAGGCCAAACAAGTATACTGGCAGAAAAACTATGGAAAATAAATTATTTCATGGAAAACGCGGTGATTCATGGAACGACATTTCTGTATCCACACTTGTAAACAACCCGCTGTTTTCTACAAACAATTCTGTATTCCCTAAAACAAATTCACGCCCTCATCCCTGTGTGAACTTTGAACTTGAGCCAATCTGTGGGATGAAGTCATCACACATCCTCATATAGCTGCAGAGATGGTGCTGCCACTGACAAATCAGAGCTCCAGTCTAACTCTTGTGAATCTCCATTAAACCAGCCACAACTTTAAAACTCAAAGAGTGATATGCTTGAACGGTTTCAATATCTCAGAGCTGCACTTTTTCACTTTATGGCATCCTGTAATACAAACTAGTGGGAAACCATAAAACTATTTGCATGTGAAACATTAAAATGAATTCCCTTTTTCCTAGTTCCATAAGCACATCATGTCCGGCTGCCGGAATTACATTTCATCGTTTGCAAAACTTAGCTTCTCTTGTCAGTTAGAAACGGCGGGGAGAATCCCATTTCAAACCCACTAAATAATGCAATTCCAAGCCAGAACAAGCACCCAGTTTCATTTACAGAATAGAATCCTTTCTCTGTCTTGGAAACCATTACAGTCAGGTTCAGCAGCACTTCTACATTTGATCCGCATCTTTAAGATGACAATCTTTCATCTGTGAATAGCATCAGTATAATGTCCTGAAATACCGACCTATTGCTGGATTAACTAATTATATGTCTAAAATGCTGAGTTCCAAGTTGCACAACAAACATATGGCACTTTTTTTTAAACACAGACATTTTTTTTGGGGGGGGGGGGGGGGGGAGG
>JAOUQT010332800.1:0-13325 GCA_025769995.1 Xyliphius kryptos
CTTTAACAACTTTTTGTTTGACCACAAACAAACGTTAGGACCACAACAGTAAAACAAAGATATAAAAGCACTATTAATTCAGTTGGCCTAAGTGCTCCAACAATACAAACATTACAGATTCT
This sequence comes from Xyliphius kryptos, assembly GCA_025769995.1. Classification (NCBI taxonomy): domain Eukaryota; kingdom Metazoa; phylum Chordata; class Actinopteri; order Siluriformes; family Aspredinidae; genus Xyliphius; species Xyliphius kryptos. The sequence continues at coordinate 123 of JAOUQT010332800.1, forward strand.
TATATCTCAACTTCACAACATCTTCACCCATAAATTAGAGCTATGTAGGAAAAGTAGCGTTTACTATGACATCACCGTACTTTAATGACCCAAGGTAAACGCTGTGAATCTCACAGTTGAACAACTGCTGCTAAACAGAAACTTAAACACATTTAAAGTGCAGATATGCAAATGTTTCAAAATGCAAACCATGTTTCATGTAGTACGTGAGAAAAACAGTACAATTCAGACTGGCCAAGAAGACCAATCAAAAGAGCGCAACATACTGAGCACAAATGACTATGTGGAACAATTTATTCTTAAAGAAACCTGGATGAATACTGTGAAACAGATTACATTTATGCATATAGTACAGACTATACACACACAAAACGTTGCTTTCCAATCATTACATTATACTGCTCTGTACTTTACAAGTTTGCAGCAAATAGAGCAATACTTTGCCATCATGCGCAGAGGTCCAATACGAAAACCCTCAATATTAAAAAGTTGGGACTAAACAGAGAGATGCTCCAGGGGTTGTTTTCAAGATTTGAGATTTGGCAGAGAGTCGCATAGCTCAAGTTAAAATCATATCTGCCGAATCCTATATTTGGATTTTTAGGGAAAAAGGAAACAATGAGAAAGCCTGTTGTCAAAAGACTAGCAAATAGAGCACATACTTGTTAACCCATTCTACTTCGTATCAGAAGTTCTTTTTAGAACATAACACAAAATAAGGGCTTTTACCTGTGTGCCTAAGACAAAATAATTTCACATTTGACTTCTGTTACAATTCAATGGACACAACACAACCGATATCAAAGCATGCCATTACACTGATATTGAACACGAAGCATGTGGAAATACTGTCAGAATTGAACACAACGCACTCTTACAGAGTGCATCAACAATCAGGTGTAGTCTGCACGAGTGAATTATCAACTATGGAGGGTGAATAATTCTCAGTGTAAAAGTTGACCAAATACTGGCCATCAGAGCAGTTTACCTTAAATCATACAAGACATTTTGACATTAGGGCCAGCAGCTCGATCCCTGTAAAAGAGCCCTTAACATTTAATGCTACTCCACTAGAATATCTTTGACTAATAAAAAGACAGAAACAGTTATGAAGCCAAAAGCATATTATAGGTAATGCTTGGGCTACTTTCACTAAGAGAACAAGCAAGCACTCCTGTAAAGAACAGCAAGTGGATCATCATGAACTTAAAACGTTCAAGCACATTAATTCTGAACAGTCTTGCAGAACAAACAGAACAACAAAGAAATGATAAAGTTAAAAAAAATGCAAGTAAATACTTTGCAAATAGTATGGGAATACACAAGATGGTTGAGGGGTGTCCTAGATTAGCCACATAAATAGCGTTAGAAAAGAATAGAACACAAAGTCAGACGTATAAGTGACGAGGCACTGGACAGGTAGACAAAGTGCACAGGTTGATTCCAAAACGTTCTATAATCATACACAACATCAATGTAATCTGTATTCATCCCCTGGACATCCCCGTACCTCTATTATAATTTTTTATGATTTGCATGTCCATAGAGAGAGCAAAAAAAACAAAAAAAAAGAAAAACACCCACAGGATGACAGGTTGTATGTATTCAAATCAAAGCAGTGCGACACCCAAATTAGAATTTGTCCGTCTGTGTCCCATTTTTACCTCCTAATGGGTTTGAGGTGGTTTTGATAAGACAGACCGTTTTAAAGAGACATACTTTACGGACCAAAGATGACTGGAGTTGCATGTTAAAAGGCCAAGCCAGGCTGTGGCGGACACTGAAACAGTAGTCCGCGAGTGCGGCTCGTGATATTTACTCGCACGATGTACACAGTGAGTCAGTGTGCTTTTTATGAAAATTGGGAATTCGGGGGCAAACCAGTGTTGGTTCCTCGATTTCCTCACACCCCTGGAAGTTCTGAGGAAGTTGAACTATGGAGACACAGCCTAGCTGAGCAAGGCTCAGGCATTCTTTTTATTGAACATGCCAGCTATGATGTAGACTCAAACGATTAGGAGTAGGATATGAAGGCGACTAATTATCAAGTTCCAAGGCTTTGTGGATGAATATGCTTTTAGAAACCTTACTTAGACTCCTCCCTAGCCAACAGGGGCTGGCTGGTGTCATTACAGATCTTTTACTTATGATCACTTCTGAGCAGCAATGATGCCTTGTGGTGATATTCAACTGGCGATGTTGCAGCACTGCAGGTAGGGGTGTTCGGACACCCTCATTGTGAAAAGGCACAAGGGAGGAGGGTGAGCCAAAAGACGGGCAGCCATGTGAACTCATGGAGTCAGTTTAATGAGAAGGAAAATCGGATAGAAATGTGGAGGCAGGTCGATGACAGGACAGCCAGTCTCCTTACATCCGGGAACCTCTCTCCTGGAGAATCTGTAATCAGGATATTAGAAAATTCATGATACTCTGTGATTCTTAGTGATTTCAATAAAGCAATAAGGCAAAAGATTATTGTTGATATTATAAATTTATATCAAGTTATTTTATAGTTGGTTGGGCCAGTCCTTAAATCAGGTTGAGCCATTTGTCCAGCTGTGATATCACAGACAAGAATAATGTATGTGTTTTACATTTGATGTTTGGTAGGGGACATCCGATCTCTTAATTTGACACAAAAGCTTAAATGCCAACATTTGCTCAGCACATGATCTCACCTTCGCCTTCTCGGTCGGCTCAATGACAATGCCATTGGTAGAGTTGTTCAGTTCCCGGGAAACCACACACAGAAACTCTGCCTGGTCCTCATTGCCATAATTGTAAGATGAGCCAATGCTTATAAGCTGGGAAAACAAACAAACTGAATCATATCCATAACCACTGTAAACAGTCCCCCCATCAAAAAAAAAAATAAAATAAATAAATAAACTGATTGAACACACAGAACTTTGAATAAACAGTTTATTTCAAATGGAACTGCGAAACAACACAAACTGGAATACATTTTTTTTCCTTCAACAATGTGTGGGTCATTAAAGACTGTAATTGGTCAGTAGAATGTTTTTAGTTTTTTTGTAGTGAATAAACATACCTTCTTTATCCACTTATCTAATGAATCACAATTAACTTAGGGTGAAATTACAGCTGGATACCCCCACTAAACAAATTTAATTTCCAGGCAAACTGGAAAAAAAAAGCTCAGTGGATTACAAAACACTCGAATTATGCCAAACTAATGAACAGGATTTAAAAAGACAGCATGGCACTGCACTCACACTCAAAACTGCATTGCTTAAAAAACAGGACCACACACAGTGACAGGTCAAACAAAGCGCAGAGAAAAATCTCTCACCTGCTCAAACTTCCAGCCATCAGACATTGTGGAAACCATCTGAGTGAGTTCTTCTTCCTGGCACTGCAGCACACGGTACACATGCTTCACAGGACCCTTAAAACAACAAAACTCTTTTGAAAGTGCACTTAAAGAAGATAAAGTACTAGTCAAAAGTTTGGACACTCCCTTTTGCCCCACTTATTGTTATCAGTGCCACATAATGTAAAGATGGTCTTTGTAGTTCTACAATTTCAGACAGTAGTTCAACATTTGTGAAGTACAGTACATACTGTGTTTATCCCCTTTACTCTGTTCTCTAATGGCCAAAACCCCAATAGTACAACCACAGAGCAGGAATTATTTTTATTATTCCTATTCCAGCAGTGTCACTGAGGTGTTTAAATGAAACTACAACAGCACTGCTGCACTAAAACCCCCTCACATTATCAGTGTCACTTCAGACCTGACAATAAATACACCACCCAAATAATACCTGTTCTGTGATGGTCCTGACCAATAGAGAACGGAGAACCAACAAGGGACTAACAAAATTACAAAGTCTATCTATATGGCAAGTTGAGAAAATAGACAATGGAGGAAGAATTAGGAGTGTTCAAACTTTTAACTGATACTGTATATGAAACTGAAAAAGAATAAAGGACAGCGACTGATATACTGCTGTTCCTGGATGTTGTTAAACTGTAAATACCACAAAAAAAATCTTTTATGAATGTATGCACACAATTTGTACATAAATCTAAAAGCTGCCTTATTAGGTACAGCTAAAAAAGTCTAAGTCCTATGTAGCATACAGAAGTACTTTGTAAAAAATACAGATTGTGGTCCATCTGCTTCTCTGCTTAAGTATTAGTCCCCTTTACTCTATACTCCAATTTTCAGGAATGACATTCAGCACTACCCTCAAAAGAGTTAAAAAGTTGCATGGGACAGCATAATGGTGCAGTGTTTAGAACTCTTGCCTCATAGCAAGGAAGCCCTGAGTTGGATTCTTATGTTGGGCAGACAAGGTCCTTCTGTGTGGAGTTGTGTGTCTCTGTATGAATTTCTTTCAGGGGGCTGGTTTTCTCCCACAGTCCAAAACATGTTTGTAGGTGAAGTGACCATGTGAAATCACAACAGTTGTATTAGGGTTAGGATTAGGGCTCATTTGTGCATAAGTGTCTGTGCAATTGTCTGCTGTGATCATCGCAGTGGTTATTACTGAGTTATATCAAAGTCACAATACTTATGGACCAGCCTGTGTGTGTGCGTATACATACACACACACATACAGGACATCTATTTTTAAGTTGCATCTTAAATTAACATGGGTCATCCAGAAATAAAATGACAATGGCATGTGTTGTTCCAGCAAAGAATAGTTAAAGAAAGTCAAAGCCCAAACCTTAATCGAATAAGATGCTGTAAAAAGGACCTGGGGCAATAAGTTCATAGGAGGAAACTTACAGGGAAAAATATTTTTTATTCATTTGTTTAATTTGGGTGCATTCATGTACTTTTAGCACTTATTTAAAGAGCTAATGACGTTATAGGTCAAATAAATGCAAAAACTTAAATCGTAAATGTTTCAGGTCAAATATACAGAAGAACCTCTGTATGTATGTATGTATGTATGTGTGTCTGTAACAGAGTTGGAGTAGGTGGATCTTTAATAAAAAAAAACAAGCAGAACAAGCATAAAACAACTTGATTTAATGTCACGATCTAGATTACGAGCACCAAGACCAAACCTTCACATACCTGAGACGTTCTGTTCTCATTGTCTCGTATTCTCTCCTTAACGAGTCTCACTAATGATGCAATGTTATAAAATTCAGCTTCTTCTAGAACACCTGAAAAAAGATGAAAAAAAACCATGAAGAACAGAACATAAAAATAAGAAATCTTTTTGTTCATCTCTCAAAAAAACAAACAAACATTGAATTAAGAGCAATCTTGATCTAGATCTGATTTAATATGGATGCTATAATCGCATCTATACTGTTCAAAATTTATCCTGTGGACACAAATAATAACCATTGGTCCAGTACTGATCTATTGCCAGTAAAATGGCAAAATTATGGCAAAACGATTTAAATAAAGAGATAAAATTAAGCTATGATTTATAAATAGATTCAACTTTTACTCTTTTTTTTCTGTCACAGAAACAGCTACAGTTTTTACCGTATCACCGGTTGAGTATGGTTTTTGATATTTATATGCAGAATGTATGATGCCTGTCGCTCTAATAATGTTTAAATATTTTACATACTAGCATCACAATTTTTTTGTGGCATCAAAATAGGAAAAAGCCATCAGTAATTGGTGTGAACTGAATGGTATCTAAGGCAGGAAGGCAAAACAGTTCAGCTTTTCATTTTACACTTGTTATTGTTTTATCTCATTACCTTCTGCTTAATCCTATACTAGGGATTAAGGTCGCGGGGGTTGCCCATACCCAGAGGAGAACTTTTCGGGTGCTGGGTAGACACACACACACACACACATACCCTGAACAGGACACCAATCCATCGCTGGGCGCACACACACACACAGACACACACTATATAGCAGCAATTTAGTCCCACAAAGTCCATTCATCCCCTTCAGACTGTTAAAAATGCTGCTGCTTGTCTCTTGACCCAATCCAGAAAAAAAGAAGAAGATAACACCGGTCTTGGAACATCTTCATTGGCTCCCTATAAACTTGTACATGCAGTAGAAAATTTAAGCACTTACTTTCAACGCTCTAACCAGTTGTGCGCCAGTTTATATGATCTGATTCTGGACTCTTAGTCCTCCCCAAAATCAGGTTAATCACTTATGGTGGTTCAGTGTGGCTGCCGCTTCACTCCACCGTGCCATCTTTTATTTATTATGGGTATTAACATACAGATGTGTCTGTAAAGAGCCTTTTTCATGCTTCTGTACAGTCCATCAGTGACAAAAACAAAGAAATAAAAATAATGTGACCAGTTGCTCAATCGTGTTACAATGTATATATAGTCACATTGCGGTTGTTGGTTTCACTCAAAACCAGACCAATTGGAATCATTATTGCCTGTAGCAAAAATCTGAAATGTGAAACTGGAAACCAGTTTTGCTTAAAACACAAATTTTTCTTTAAAATAAACGGGGTCATATAGTTAAGTGGTTTAGGTGTTAAGATGATGTGGGATGTATCATGACTGATCCTGTGTTCTGACTGCAACCAAGTTGGAACACCTGCGAGTTGCTTTGAATAATAGCACCTACTAATTTACCAAGTGTAAAATGAGGTTTTTATGATTAGCAGTAGATAACAAACCACAAACACAATGCTGAGTATTGGACTATAAAAATAAGTAGAACATAAAATAATGTTTTACACAAGCTTTGTGTTAAGAATATTTAACCTATTATGATGTTAAATAAAAAAACCTACAATAATCCATAATCACATAGAAATAGCACCTGCTCTTAAAACTAAAGTGATAATATTTTGGGAGTGGTAGCTCAGTGGTTAGAGCGTTGGACTTTCAATCAGAAGGTTAGAAATTCAAATCCCAGGCCCACTGATGTTAGCAATGTGAGTTCTTGAGCAAGACCCTTAACACTTATTGCTCTGGGGTGCTCCAGTATCAACCCTGTGTTTCAATCCCAGCCAAGTTGGGATACTTGTAAATCGCTTTGGATAAAAGCGTCTGCTAAATCACCAAATGTAAATATTGCAGAATACTACACACACTCACCTTCCTCTGCAAGATTCTTGTTGATGATCAGCTTCCCATGCCTTAGATAATTTAATATGGGTCCAAAGTATGTTGGGTCCCGGTCAATCAAGTATGCTCCTGTCTCATCCTGTACAAAACATATGTTGTATCAATGAACACTGAAAGAGTAATTTGGTCATTTTGGCTCAATGTCTTGTTTATTCAACCCAAATACACCAAACAAAAGTATTCAAAGACACCAACTAATCAGTGAATTTAGTGGTTACCCAGCAATGCATTAAGCATTACAGCCTTTATAAAGGAACAGTTTCTGTTGCAGCATGAAAATGAATCGTAGTTTATCAAGCATGCTCAACAGAATAGTTTGTAGACTTGACTGGTCTACAAAAAACCTGACTTTAAACACAGTTAACACCCCTGCACCAAAATAAAAACTGAGACTAAAGATAACTGTACGATAACTGAACTAACCATGCAGAAACACAGATGGACTACAGTCTGTTAAAAAGAGTTGCACCTAATTAAGTGGCTAGTGTATATTCAAACAGGAGCTTATTACTGGAAAAATAACTAAATATATATATATATTAAATCACAATCTCATTTAATAATTGTAATATGTACTTTAATTAAAACCCATTTCTTAAAAATACATTTTTCTAGATCTGATCTATTACTTAAATACTGATTTCTTATTTTTTCAGTGTGATTAAGTTAATTATCAGAAGTGTCATTTCTTATAGCTCTTTAAATTCCTAAAGACATGGAGTATAAATGATTTGTGAAGTACTTTATTTTCATACATGCCTGTTATTAGAAATATGAATTCTAGTTAAACTCAGTTAAACTTACAAACCTAATTTAAAGTTCTGTTGAGTTCAGCCCTAAAACTTAGTCATGTGAAATTTGAGTGAGTGTGACGATCGATCCTGGCCTTTATAAATCAGGCGATAGCTATTTAATAGCTCTAAACAGTAAACGGAGACATACCACAGTATAAAAATAGCTCCACATAGCAGACAATAGCTGGAATTTCCATATAAGAGATTTACAACAATTATATTTTTTCATGTGATGATTTTTAATTATTTTAAGAAAAACAATGAAAAATTGTTTAACTACGGCAAAAAATAAAAAATAAATTACCATGGGTGAAACATGAAGTAATAGTCTGAAAGCCCTTGATTTTATTTTGTATTAGGGCTGGGACGATATGGTGACGAATTCACCTCGATAACGATAAATGGATGGTTATTTTAATACACACATACCCCAAAAATAAAGAATGTATAATGCCAACATAAATACATCACAGCCGTATTAATGGTGCAATTCCCGTTTTATTGTCACATGGTCACGTAGTCACATGACAACCCTACGGAGAGCAGCATCTTAAAGGAACACGAATGTAGCCGACAAAAAAGACAAAACAACTTTTCTTTGAATTTTTTTTAAAATACCGAAAATACCGATTTGAGCAAAATGACATCGGTTAAAGTCATAAATTTCAGTATCTGTAAATTTTCGGTATATCGCCCAGACCTATTTTGTATTGTTACTTTTAATAATATGAATTCAGCAGACAAATTTCCCCCCCAACCCTCATTAAGGAATAAGTGGAAGATAATGAATGAACAATGAGATGAAATTGTCAGGTATAAAGCCATTTTTATGCAAAAATCACAGTCTAGAACACTTGCCCATGTGCATTTTGTTTTTCTTATTGCTGATTATAATAATGCGAGTGCTGCTCTTGCAAGTACAAAAAACAAAGAGATGCAGTGCTCAGCTAGTTTAGAAAAACATACAGATTAGACAACAATACACTATAAAACAGTATACGCTTAACATTTCCATTATTTGCAGACACTGAACTTCAAGTGCAAGTTTTTCAGGTTGCTGTTTCAGTAACTTGTAGTATCATCATCTGTCTGAGCATGTAAACATAAATACCTGCTTTGTTATGACGCGAGCTGAGGCTATTGCATCATTTGGGTTCTTTGCAACTTGTATAATGCAATTCAAAATGGCTCTGAATGCTTAGAACTTAAATATTATTAAAGAAATTATAGAACAATTTACTACTATTATCAGTGATTTACATTTTATTTGTAATTTTAACATGGGCGGCACAATGGTTAGTGGTTAGCACGTTTACCTCTCAACTTTGGGGATTCCCAGTTCGAATTCAGATCTGGGTGGAGTTTCCATGTTATCTCCTTATCCGTGTGGGTTTCCTCCAGGTTTTCTGGTTTCCTCCCACAGTCCAAAAACATGGATTCCAGGTAAATTGAATGCTCTAAATTGCCCCGTATAGTGTGTGTGAAGGTGTGTGTGGAGGTGTGTTCCCAGCGATGGATTGACAGCCTGTCCTGGGTTTAACTGCCCAGCGCCCGAGGGATTCTTCCCTGGATGAATCCTTCCGCAACCCTTGTAAAGGAATAAGCGGAAAATAATGGATGGGTGGATTATTACACATTAATAAAGCACTGAAAGAAAATCAGTGATTAACATTGTTTTTGTTAATTAAGCTTTAATATTTTGTCAGTGTGTAATGTGTATATTAGGTTGAGTGAGTGTGCCGTGCATCATAGTGATTCTCGGTATTGGTACCAACGCTCACCTTATCCGAGTCCAGATCCGGATCCTCCTGGCAGAGCCGGTAGAGGAAGGATTTGGGATCCCTGCACAGGGTCTGCTTGGTGGTTATGAAGTAGGTGCCGCCGACATTGAGGCGAACCCACCGGGCGCCGGGTTTCTCGGCGGTGTCAGATGGAGACGTGGGGTTGCTCTTTAACGGAAAGCCCAGCACGGAGGCTCTGGAGGCGGACAGCCCGGGGCTGACCGAGCCGCTGCGGGCTGACAGAACCAGACTCGGGGACGGCAGACGTACACTGAACGCGCCGCGGCTCTCTCGGTGCTCTGCCTGCTCCAGCAGGCCGCCTGCGTTCGCCTCCACCTGCAGCTCAGCCATGCTCTGCCAACGCGGCCCACTCTGTTAAACGACGCGACGCCAAGGGAACCAGGCGCGGTGCCTCGCGTAGCTCTGCCCCACCTGCCCCTGCCCCACCGGATCACCACTCAGCGCCCGAGAGTCGAGTGGCCGCTAATGTAGGGCGTAGTGCAGCAAAACAAGACGCTCCAACCTCACCTGCAACCACGGACGAAAACGACACGGTGAAGCACGTTTTCACAGCGACATTACTGCGAACTCTGTGGAGCAAAAGCAAAACAAATAAATCCCGCATCAGCCTGCTTTATTTCAACGAGTCTGTAACTCCCTGCAAATATTATGAAGGAATTACAAGCTACTGCTGCCGGGTCGCGCTTCCTCAGCCATAATAAAAGCCTGAGCAGCTAACGCCTAACTGCTGCTTTCCAGTGAGAAAATCCGAATAAAGGACAAAAATAACTCCTCCAAATATATATTATATTATATAAATAACCCCTTCATATAAATGATACATATAAATATACATATATATATATATATATATATATAGGTTCTCCCCCTATATATACATATACACTGCTCTAAAAAATAAAGGGAACGCTTAAACAACACAATGTAACTTCCAGACCTCCATGGGATAATAATTTTGATTTACATTTTGATAATTTTTAATTCATGTACCTTGAATCCATGGAGAATCCGGAGAAAACCCACACAGACACGGGGAGAACATGGAAACTCCACCCAGATTGGGATTCGAACGAGAGGCGAATTTGCCAACCACTATTTGTAACACATTTTTAAAATACGTATTAAGATGTCTGTGATGTTTACATTTACATTAGTTATTTAGCAGATGCTTTTATCCAAAGCGACTTATAAAGATCCAAACTTGGTTGGGGTCAGAATACAGGGTTGAAACAGGACCCTGGAACAATGAGGGTTAAGGGTCTTGCTCAAGGACCCACATTGATGACGTCAGTGGACCTGGGATTTGAACCCCCAACCTTGTGATTGATAGTCCAACACCCTAACCACTGAGCTACCATTCCACCATTTCACAGTGGCTTAGTGGTTAGCACGTTCTCCTCTTAGTGCTGGGGATTCCCGGTTCTAATCCCGATCTGGGTGGAGTTTCCATGTCCTCCCTGTGTCCATGTGGGTTTTACGGACTTGTCATTGGTGAGAAGAAGGCACACAATAGCGAAGGGAGAGAGGGTCAACGAGTGTTGGACTGGAATGGAGATGTTATGAGGGATGTTCTAATCCCAATCTGGGTGGAGTTTCCATGTCCTCCCCGTGTCCATCCAGGTTCTCCGGTTTCCTCCCATAGTCTAAAAACATGCATTCCGGGTAAATTGAATGCTCTAAATTTCCCTGTATAGTGTGTTTGCCCAGCGATGGATTGGCGCCCTGTGCTGGGTGTATCTGCCCAGCGCCTGAGATGTTCTCCACTGGATGGGTATGGGGAACCTCATCGTGACCCTCATAAAGGAATAAGCGGAAGATAATGAATGGATATTAATTTCAGATTTGTAATACTGTAAGTTTGTTTGAAATCTATGAACTCCAAACGCCATCACTCATTCAAAACAATTAAGGGGGGGGGGGGAAGGCTATCTCATCGTGCCGATCGTAATTGGTGTGCGGATATCCCCGTTGGGTGAGAACCGCGTAGTTCGTTGCCCTCCCGTTTCCTTCGGAGGGACCGGGTATAAATGATTGCCGTGTTGCGCTCGTTGGCGGTCAATAAATTAAAAGCTAACACTGGCGAGTAAACAGCAGCGAGATTACTTTTTAAAATTCTTTATTTATTTCCCTCCGAAGCGTTTTTAATTACTTTCCCGCCAACCGCAAGCTGTGCCACGCTTCCACGTATGGGTGAGAACACATCGCATCAGACCTCCGTAAGCAAGGGAGCACCTGAGGAGAAGGCCATTGCTCTTTCTCTGTATCTGGAGAAGCTGCAAATTCTTTTTCTTCTTGAGCTTTTTGGTCTAAAGTTTAATTAGCAACGCAATTAAAGAGGTGAGGAAGGAAAGTGGTGGAGGGCTGACTGAATAACATCTCCATTCCAGTCCAACACTCGTGACTCTCTCTCCCGTCGCTATTGTGTGCCTTCCTCTCGCCGCTGACAAGTCCGTAATTGCCATAAACTCATGTATATTCATATTAGACGCATTTTTTTTTCTCCTCTTGATGAAACCAGGCAGGACTTAATTATTAACAAAAAAAAAAATTACTCTGGTGCTCATACAAGCCCATTTTCTAAGGTCCATTGCGCACGGTCCTCAGCAGGCTGTCTCATATCGATAAATAATCCCCCGGTGAATGCCCTATCCAAGTCGCCTGTCGAGCTCATAACGTGGAATCTTATAGAATGCGCTTTCGAAACCTTCGCTTACGTGCTGGTTTCCAGCTGTTCATTTTGATGTAACCTTTAGCAAGAGCTTGCCAATATCCCTCCTAGCCTTTGAAGAGCGGCCGAGGGGGAGTTCAATATCCAAACGTGCTGAGTGTGTGTGTTTCTCAGCCTGTAGATGCCCTTCACTCCAGGTGGAGTACACTCTCCGTGCTCCATTTGCCTTATTTACCTTTTATTAACAGTAGCCTCGCTGTGACATTTCATCTAGCCGGGCCAGGATACGTGAACTCTGCTCGGGCTTATAAAAACACACACACCACACACACCACACACACCACACACACACACTTTTATTTTTTTGATTTTCTGATTCTTTTTTTGTGTTCCTCAAGGTATTTTGTGGAGGGTGCGAGTACGTTCTGTACAAGCGGCGTAGGAGCCTGATTCACATGGCCGGCCGTAGGTCAGACTTGTTTCCGGTGAAAGTTGGTCCCCATTAGGACTGTCCGTTGTCTCCGAGGAGGGTGTTCAGCTTGGTGACTTCATGATCTCGTCACTGCTGTTGGCAGATGATGTGGTCCTGTTGGCGTCTTCAGGCTGTGAACGTTGGATCGGTTTGCAGCCGAGATGAGAATGAGCACCTCCAAATCTGAGGCCATGGGTCTCAGTCGAAAAAGGGTGGAGTGTCCTCTCTGGGTCAGGAACGAGTGCCTTAAGTGAAGGAGTTCAAGTATCTCGGGGTCTTGTTCACGAGTGATGGTAAGATGGAGCGGGAGATTGACAGGCGGAAGGGAGTGGTAGTTCAGTGGTTAGGGTGTTGGACTATCAATCATAAGGTTGGTGGTTCAAATCCCAGGTCCACTGAAGTTACCAATGT
>JAOUQT010332808.1:0-13325 GCA_025769995.1 Xyliphius kryptos
AGAGACAGATTGTTTACTTCACACCAGTCTGTTAGCTTTTCTCTGCACCTCTTTTCTATATGCTGACTCGTCGTTCTTTCTGATGAGACCCATCACAGTCGTGTCATCAGCGAACTTGATGTTGTGATTTGAGCTGTTCATTGCTACACAGTCATAAGTCAGCAGGGTGAACAGCAGTGGACTAGGCACGCAGCCCTGGGGAGCTCCAGGCATTGAATCTATGGACTGGCTCGCCCGTTCCCCAGACCTGAATCTGACAATACTGAGCCTCATTTTGACTTGCTTTAAGGATATAACATTAAAGTTGTAGTGTGTAGTGTGTTTTTTGACTTTAAATTTTGTGTGTGACTCCAAATCGAGGCCTCCATTGGTTAATGAATTTGATTTTCATTGATTTTTGTGTGATTTTGTTTTCAGCACATTCAACTTTGTACAGAACAATGAGTATTCAATGAGAATATTTCATTCATTCATATCTAGGATGTGTTATTTGAGTGTTCCCTGTTTGAACTCCAGCAAGCTCCACATTTTTACATATATAAAACTGCTATGTTACAATGATCATAACTAATAATTTCTATTTCTCTCTCTCCTTGCAAAGCTACGCCTGTTCCTCCTGAGAGCGTGCTGTACCTGTCTTCATCCTGCCTGATACACCCAGATGGTGTACTTACTGGCCCATGCCACAAAGAATGGCTGTTTCTCGCTCAGTTTGGACATGTGGACAAATTTCAAATTTACACACATTCATTATTACACATACTTTTACAGACTATTCTGACATACTGTTTTAAACCTAAACATAAATCAACCAAATGAGGATAGGTTTACCTTCTGAATATGGTTGCTCTCAAGGTTTTTTCCTCTTGTCATTAATTTTTCCTTTGCCAATGTTGCCATCTGGATTGCTATTTAAGGATAAAAATCAACTTACATAAATGACAAAATAATATCTTGAGTTCTGTAAAGAGACTGGTGTTGAGTAATTAATGACTAGGAAAGTTAGACTGTTTTTAAAGAAAAGATAAAAAAACACAGACTAAAATTTGATTTAATGTCTACAATATGTAAGTGATTAATCATAATAGCTCTACTGAAGTGAGCTTTTAACACTTTCTTTTATGTCCACTTACGCTAACAAGCTTCACTGTGTCAGAATTACACTCTGTCTATGACTCCAGTAGAAAGAAAGGTCTTTGGAATAACAACCAACTAACTTTACTGAGGAAAACTGTTAGCGTCATTATATAGGCTACATGTGGAAGTATCCCATACCTATTTTCTATATAGTGCACATACTGTAAAAGTCACCTATTTGTCTATTATGTACGTGTCCCAAATTAGAGTATATAGTGTAAACCACACAAACAGACCACTCTGGACAGATCTGAACCCAGCTTCTCTTTAATAAGAGTAGTGCTGTCACACACACACACACACACAAAACCCCTTAACCCTACTAATTCCCATACTATTCACACCGACGATAGACACATGAAAATAAGTAAACATTAATAAACATTCTAACACAACTTAACACATTATAACACAAAATAGAACAAGAAAACATTAACCAAAGTCTGACGCACCGTCTGCTGGAAAGCTCTGGCCACACCCACACACCTAATTCACTGTGGCGGATGCCACACCCCCAAGTCGTCGATTCGTGGGAGAGGAGTCAATTTTAGTAACCGCCTTTACTATAAAAAAACAGAAATGCCAGTTGCCATCCTTCTTTTTAGCCAGCACTACGGGTAATATCCACAGGCTGTGTGATGGTTCAAAAAACCCTGGCTGTTGCCATTATATAGATCTGCTGCTCTGCGATCTCTTGTTTAGCCAGGGGGAGCCGGTGAGGTCGAAGGCGGATGGGGGAATCGTCGCTTGTATTGATGTCATACTGAGCTCGCACCGTTCTCCTACAGTCCCATTCCGAACCCACAAAGCGGGTAATTAAATCCCACAAGCACTGTCTCTGCTCCAGGGTTAATCCAAAACTGCTGCTTTTACACAGCTCACGCAAAGACTGTGCTCGCGCTGAATCTGGTGTCCCATTCAGTTCGGCGAACACCTGCATCACATATGCACCTCCTCTGCGGCCACAATGTAGTGCACATAAACCCCATCAGTCAATTATGGACAAGCCCCCAAACCACACAACAAATTTATAAACCATACCATCAATTCATTGTGAGCCTGTTCCAGATCATATAGCCTATTTGCTATTGCCACAGAGAGTAATTTGCATTACAATTTGTCACATGGTATACCAGATGCCCTTCCTGATGCAACCCTCACCCTTTCAGTTTTAACACCGAACAATTTAGCATTTCCAATTCCCTTAGCATGCATCTCTTTGGACTGTGGTGGAAACGGAGAACTCAGAGAAAATCCATGCAAACAAGGGGATAAAATGCAAACTCCACACAGATATTTCCCAGGTCACCCTTCTTGCTGTGAGGTGACAGCAATACCACTGTGCCATTGTGCCACCCATATCTTATTCACTAAATAGTACACACACAACAGTCAGTCCACTGTGGGCATGTCCCACACTACACACCGTATTGATTTTATAGTGAACTTATACCCCAACTTTAGCCAATTGTGTTCATGTCCCAAATTACACATCCTACTGACTATATAGTGCATATAAATGCTATAATTTGTGTGTATATCCCAAACCAAATATAATATATTGCACAGAAGCTTAATCAGTAATTCTCTGTGGATATTCCTCAAATCTCACACCGCATAAACACCAGTCCACTGGGAGTGCATTCATAATCATACACCCTAATTTCTATATAAGCCACATAGAAGAGAAAACCATTGATGGTGTTTTCACAGCTGTACTTTCTGGCTTTAGGCTACTCCAATTCAGTCTCTGAGTGAGTCATGCTGGAGATTTGAGCAGAAAATCATCAGGACTCTGGTAATGAGTTCAATTGCAGCATCTGCTCCACATCAGCTGCTTAACATTTCATTGCAGAACTCCTCCAGCTTCAGCTCTTGCTCTCTGTAGATGGAGGGTAAAATTACTCATTTCAGTTTAATTACTGAGGCATTGAAACTGAATAATAGTATAGCATAGACAATGTTTATTTAGTACAGAGTATTTTTCTAATAAAGTTAATTTTAAGAATAAAAACAAAAACTTTACACATTAAACCCTTATTCTGATCATTAATTTGCTAGTTTTAGCTACTAAAAATATTTTAGATTCCAAACATTATTTGTTTAATTTTGATTTGATTATGATTTTACATGAAATAAAACATTATAAAGTGCAGTAAATATCAATAAGCAAAGTGAGTTCCATTTGATTTAGTTCAATGAAATTTTTCTTAAACTGCATGTCAGAGTATAAATTTTGCAGCTTTATATATGTCTGTTATATATGTCTGTTATACATGTCTGTTATTGTTTACAAAGCATTTTTGGAGCATTTATTTATAAAAAGCATTTATTAATATAGTACATTTGGGTACTTTTGCCTGTCACAGTTGCTTCTTTTTTTGCAACCTCAGCCGCAACACCCAACATTGTTAATTTTTTTGAATTTGGATATTGGTGATATTTCTTTTGCAACATTACATATAACATCTTAGAGATTATAGACATATAGCCACAATTATGAAAACAATGGAATGTTAAATAAAGTGTAAAACAGACTGCAATCATTTGGAAAGATGTTTCTACAATTTGATAATAATAAACCTATGCTAAATTCAGTTGATGATTTGAAAAGACACACTACTAAATATCTGATTGATGATGATAATTGATACTTTATTGATCCCCGTAGGGAAATTCTTTTCTCTGCATTTAACCCATCCAGTAATGAACACCTGGAGCACTTCAGCCATCATTTGCTAGAGTGGGTTTCGGCTGGGTTAAGCCACGGCTGACCCCAAATTATTTTATTTAAATTACTTATTTAAGGTCTTACAAATGACAATGCACATCATGCCAAAACTAAGCCATAAAGGAAAGAACTGACTGTAGAACTCAGATAGCTTTGTAAGGAGGCACAGATATATAGAGAACTACAAAAAATGTTCTGTTGTGTATATGCTGTGTTTATGCAGTCATTTATTTGTGATATGTGATATTTACATTTGTTGGTATATTAAAATAATTCTTGATTTAATTTATGTTTAATTTGTCTATTATGTAATATTCCATTATAACTTTGCGATGTTGACTGCATATATGTGCTCAGAATGTCTTTACAAAGAATCTACCTAGTCTGTCGCTTACACTGGACTAGAAATCATCAGGACTCTGGTGACCACCTGTACAACTACAAGTTGGCTTTGAATAAGGTTCGCTCCACATATTTTGCAGTCTTTCTTACAAGCCTAAAAGAACCCTAAACCACTGTTTTTGGCTGTTAATAAGCTCCTTTGCCCTCTCTCTGAGCAAATGCCTGCCACCAGTGACATATGCAATGCCTTCCTAGATATTTTCGATGTCAAGGTAACAAAAATGTAAAAAAAACATAATGAAGTCTTCTGCTGCCTCCTCAGAGTTCTTCGCTCTTCCTCCCTCCCCATGTTATTTTTTCTCTTTTGCCCTAACTGCCCCTTCTATGATTACAAAAATCATTAAAAAATTTCCATCATCCTGTTTACTCGACGTTGTTCCCACCTATCTTCTTCAATGTTGTGTATCTCTCCTGTCTCAACCTGCGTACGTCCATACATCCGATTGGGAGGAAAGCTGATATGGACACATCAGCCTCAAAAAATGTAAGGCCAATATATAATCTTCCATTCATGTCCAAAGTTCTTGAAAAGGTTGTGACCTTCCAGCTAAATGAATTTTTTAACACAAATTCACTCTTTGAAAAAATGGTTTCCGCTCCCACCACAGCACTGAGACTTCTCTTTCTTCATGTAATAAACGATCTTCTTCTGTCTGCTAACACTGGGTCTATTTCCATGTTACAACTTCTTGACCTTGAAGCTGCTTTTGTACTCTCAACCATAGCCTTGTTTTGACTTCACTCACGAATATAGGTCTTTCTAGGACAGTGTTGTCATGGTTTAAATTCTAACTAACCAACAGGTGTCATTTTGTAAGTATGGGGAAATTTGTGTCTGTTACAGTAAGCAGCTATCAAGCAGGGAAGTCCCCCACGGTTCTGTAATTGAACTCCTGTTATTTATTATTAACATTCTGCCGCTTGGCAATATTTTTCACTGTTTTCATTTACACTTTCATTGCTAAACTAATGATACCCAGATCTACCTTAGTTTTAAACCTTTCGATGCTTTCCCTCCAACTTATTTAACTAACTGTCTGCACAAGCTGACCTCCTTTCCTTTCTCAGTTCAAATTTCTTATCAAACAACACCTATAAAACTGAAGTTATGTTTGTTGGCACAAAATCTGCTCGGGCGTCATTCTCAAATGTGGCTCTTCATTTAGGAGATAGCATCATCAAGCTCTCTGTGACTGTACAAAATCTTGCTGTCACTTTTTATTCTTTTCTCAATTTCAAGCCCTACAGAAAATCTCTGTCCGGCGTCCAAAAACAAAAGGGACTGGACTGCTGCTGAATGGTCCAAAGTTAAGTTCTCTGATAAAAGTAAATTTTGCAGTTCCTTTGGAAAGTATCCCTGTTCATAAAATATATCAGTCTGTGTGTAATGAATGTGTATAATATACAAGTTCCACTTTCTGAATGGAATTATGGAAATAAATCAACCTTTTCGTGATATTCTAATTTTATGACCAGCAGCTGTATATAAATACACAAGTGTCATATTCATAGAGGTAATCACACATAGTGGGAAGATATTACATAAATTATCTAAACTGGTTTAATCATCTTTGTATTTAAGCACTCTGAGAGAGTAAATAGTGATTTGGACAAAATGAAATCAATGGGTTAGGAACCCCTAATAGGTGGCATATGATCACTGAAAAATGTTACCCAGTAGGTGGTTGAATCACAGTCTGTTCTCATATCAGGTGATGCATGATCTGTCTACTATATAATAAAAGGCAACATTTACAAGCTATGTTTAAATGGACTGGAGCAAATTGACATTGGGCAGATTGTTCTAGCCTGGAGGTTTGGTGCCAGTGTTTCAGAAACAGCTATACTAGTAGAATGTTCCGATATTGTGTGTAACAAAATTGTATGAATCATCGAAGCATTCCAGCCGAAGGTCACCGAGCGGCCATTCATGTGTGGTTGATCTGACCGACCACATTATGGATCCTTGAAGTCTGCATGTTGTAATTAATCAAAAGACCAGGCATTCCTAATCTAGTGATCCTTCAAGTCTACATAAAATGATTGAGTGTTTTTTTTACAGTCTGTTCACAAACGCTGGATATTTCTAGTTTAAATATACATGGTGTGGAACGGAGGCTCAGTGGGCTGTGTTGTCATCTGAGGTGCGGCGACTCAGGAAATTTATGTGTGTAGTTTGCATGTCACCCCATGTTCGCACAAGTTTTCTCAGGGTGCTACGGTTTCCTCCGGCATTTTAAAGTCATGCATGTTTCTAAATTACCTGTTTGTGTGTGTGAACGTGTATGTATGTGCGCTTACAAGGGACTGGTGCCCTGTCTATGGTTTTTCCTGCCCTCACGCCCAGAGGACCCCATGTGGATTAAGCGGAAAAGAAAATGAATGAATGAATGAATGAATGTTAATTTATATCAGTAGCAAAAATGCATGTTTTTCCTTGCCACCAGGGGTCGCCATTGTGAGTCACTAGCATTGTCAACCTGGAATGTTTAACACTTATAACGTTTATAAGGTTTTTTATTTCTGCTTTAGTCAAATCAAGTGGCATTTACTCGCTATCTCGGTTTGTTTATCTAGCTACAGTTCAGATTTTAACTAAAATCCATCCATCAAACTAGTGCACATTAATAATCAAGCCATCGAACAATCTGCCCACACTGGCAGTAACGACTGACTGACCTACATTTACAGTCTTTTAATTAGTGATGAATTAAAGCCCGTTGCTGCTGTAGAGCTAATTAACACTGCTTGATTACATCATGACGTGCCATGGTGTGATAAGGTTGCCGTGCTATCTAGATCTGCTTGCAAACAATTCCCCACTATGGTCTTTGATTACCAAACAGAGACCCAATAACCAAGGACAGGAACAACCCTAGACACGTCGCCACTCCATCATAGTGGAAGAAACACACTTACAGTGACACACACGTTCACACACTAAGGGTCAATTTAAAGGCACTAATTAACCTGGAATGCATGTCTTTTGAATGCAGTAAAAAATGTGTACCCAGAAAAAAACCCAAGCAAATGCGGGAGAACTCCCCCCACATAGCCAGTGACCCTTTGTGGATTACAAAGAAGAAAATGAAATAATAAATAAATAAATAAATGAATTAATTAATAATAATAATAACTTTCACAAACCCAAGGTCGCTTTACATTTAATGAGGGAAAAAACAGCAGCAGTGCAGAAAGTAGAGTAAGGCCACAGTCATCCAGCGCTGTCGACCAGCACTTTCCTCCGGTATCAGGAAGTGCCAGGTTGTTAACAATTCATGGACGCATAGAATAATGACTTTATCCGCTGCAAATTTAACCATGAAGATAATATAAAATAAAAGAGTGACACTATAAAGAATGTGGAAAGAGAAGAACGTATGGAAAGAGAACATTAATCTAGTCAATTTTATTGTTGAAGTAATGAATTCTATTGGCAAATTTAAATCCCAAAATTACTTATGTTTGAGACATCTGAAATAGGAGGAGGTGCAAGATGGTTTGACATCGCAGTCGAGGCCAAGAATTAAATAGCTAAAGGATGAGTTTATGGGGTATGATCATCCTCCTATGGAAAGCTATGTATATACTGTACAGAAAAATCACAAATAAGAAAAATATTACTAAGAAGCAGCACCAAAGAAAATTTTCACTAGCTTAATCTAGAAGGTGGCAGCAATGCAGAAATTATGGATGCCAGATGCCATTAAACCACAAAGAAATTTGAGACGTTAAAGGGGACGCCCAGCTCTGTGTAATCTTAAAATAAATTAGCTGGGTCCTGCTTCAAACTGTATACATTATTGTGTTCTAATGTGAGAACAAAACAGGGCCTAAATCAGAACCATTTGGAAGCCCACCGGTTCTTTTAATGGTCTGTCAAGTGAGATCTGAACTCATCTGTCTATACTGAGTGTATTTTCATGCCTGTCCTTTACAGTAACAATGTGTGACTCACATTGTGACAGTGATGTAACTCATCCTGGCATTTCACTGTTAAAGGCAAGCATGAGGATGAGCTGGAACTACAGTTCTGTATATGAACAAACATTATTATTTATTTCCTTTATATTATAACAAACAGATAACAAAGAGACATATAGATAGTTTATTATGTATATTAGCTGTATTAGCTATACGTATTATTATCTTATTGCTGACGATTCTACATGCTTTCAGCCCACCCGTCTTTCACCCCACTCGTCTTTCACCCCACCCGTCTTTCATCCCACCCGTCTTTTACCCCAACCGTCTTTGTAAAGAGTCCTTGGGTATATTAAAAAACGCTATATAAGTCAAATGTTTCAATAATATTACAGATAGATAGATGGATGGAGTCACTGTCTGTGTGTTTTTTAATATTTAAACAAGTTTTATTGAGTAGGTTTTGCAGAGCGTTTTGGAAAATCCGAGCTAGGACTTCTGGAGATGTTTGACAGTCACACTTGCCTCTTTTATTGCGCAAACCCAGCTTTCATTAATTTTTTTTGGGTTATGGAACACATTGTGTACTTTTGCATTATTTTTGTCGGTAAATGAATATTCAGAAATAAAAATTCATTGTGTACTGTATCATCAATGCAGAATTGGAAATACTGTATAAATACTGTATAGAGTGCCCAAGAATGTCCCACTATACTGAATAAAAGAAATACAATTGGATTTAAAATGTGCAACATGGCAACATAAACATCTGGATATGAGCTATAAAGGAATTTGAAAATCTACCACAGATGATACTCTTTGAGTCAGAGTTTGGTGTAGTGGACAGTCTGTAGACGTAAGGTGTAGTATAGTGGTAGTAGTATAGTAGTATGAGCACAATGGACGTCAACGAAATTGCTCAGAGCAACCTTCCAAAACACCACTTTTCTTCTGAAAGCAAATGCGAGCAGACTTTTATTGCAATAAAACACACACACACTGCTGACTGTGTACTTTGTCAGCACAATGATCAGTAAGTACTCTAATAGCTGGAAACACTTCCTCGCACTCTCACACACACACTCTTACTCTCACAGGAAATGCTATAACGTTAATACACTGCAAAATGCTACGCAATCATAGCAGTATATACAGTCATTTTCTCGGCGGCCACGAGAAACTCGGGTGTGATGAAAACAATGCAGAGATTATGTTTTCAACCTAAGGATCACACAGGAACACGATCCGAGCGCAGGAAAATAAACAAGTCACTTCAAACACAGCACACAATACTCCGCGAGTAACAAGGACAACAACTAAACCTCAATAAGCACATGATTAGTAACAAACTGTCAGTCCTTAGCTCGAGGGAATTGCAGAGATGACATTACACTGCGACGAACTAAGGAGCATTTGCAGTTGTGTTGTTGGGAAACACAAACATGACCGTTATACATTATAGCACTATTTCAAGTATATTAAATAACAATATCCCTGTTTTTCACAGCAAGTCACTTGCATTGTCCTTCCTGATTAGGACCTACGATTGCCAGGTGTCCTGGCTTTTAACAGTGTGTCCTGGAAAATGTAATCTACCCAAAATGTCCTGGTTTTAAGAAGGGAACACCCTTAGCAACCCACCTCGGTCTTACATGAGAAGCAAAAACGGGTAGCGAAAGAAGCACGCAACCATTACTCGGACATGGCAACCACATTAAGACCTGACAATTTAGCGTCTCCAATAAACTTAGCATGCAAGTCTTTGGACTGCGAAGGGAAACCCGAGTACCCAGAGAAAACAAAAGGCAAGAATATATTTACATAAAGTGTATGTAACCATTGCAAAGTGGACGGAATATGACTGACTATGACTTGTCTGACTAGATGGACGAAGTCCCGGAGGAAATCGTGTTGGAAATGATATTTTTTCCAAATATTTCAGAACACCAGTGTCGTTGTATAAACTCCCAGTGTTCAAATCGCCGACCACTTCCTTAGCTACACCTGTTCACGTGCTTGTTAACATAAATATCTAATCACATGGCCACAACATGCATTAAGGCATGTAGAGGTGGTCAAGACAACTTGCTGAAGTACAACCTGAGAATCAGAATGGGGAATAAAGTTGATTTAAGTGACTTTGAATGTGACATAGTGGTTGGTACCAGACGGTGCTGGTCGGAGTAGTTCGGAAACTGTTGATCTACTGGGATTTTCACACACAATCGTCTCTAGGGTTTGCAGAGCATCGTCTGTAAATATCCAGTGAGGGACAGTAGTGTGGACAAAAATACCTTGTTGATGTGAGAGGTCAGAGAAGAACGAGCAGACTGGTTAGAGATGATAAAAAGGCAACGGTAACTCAAATAATCACTCGTTACAAACAAGGAATGCAGAATACCAGCTCTGTTGAACGTATGTCACGAAGAAGGTAAAATAGGTACAAGCTTCTACCAGCAAAGTGTACCTAATAAAGTGGCCGGTTAGTGTAAATCCGATTACAAAAAAGTGTTGCAATATTTTCTGTACAGAATCGAGCAAAAGATCAATGAAGCATTGCAGAATCATAACCTGGTGATGTTCTTACAGAACGCAATAATGGTTGGTTTTGCAATTTTTT
The DNA here is from genome assembly GCA_025769995.1 of Xyliphius kryptos. NCBI lineage: Eukaryota > Metazoa > Chordata > Actinopteri > Siluriformes > Aspredinidae > Xyliphius > Xyliphius kryptos. Next base: position 10,815 of record JAOUQT010332808.1, read on the forward strand.
ACCACAATGTTCTCAATTAGTGCCAACGTGTCTAGTTGAAAGCTTTAACGTTGGCACATAAGTCATTAAACAAAAGATATTTTTCAATGTTCATGCCAATTGTTAAACCCTGGGGCACAAGTTGTTATCATGGTGATCAATAAAGCAAAGAAAAACATGCAGAATTACTTATTGTGAGGATGTTTTTCTTTCTAAAATGCTCTTTCTATTCTCTCTATAACACACTTACTGTCTCTCCCAAAAGCACACACACACTCACACACACACACACACACGCTGTCTTTCTCATCACCTTTCTATTGATGTTCTGTTCTCTTGGCACACTATAATAATATTCGCTCCACCTGATAAACACACAATCGCACCCTCTCTCACCCTATTTCTTCTTGGATATATTCATTATACACCAGAGTGGGCTTTCTAGAACAATCTCTTTGTTTATGACATGTCAGATTTTATTACTCACAGCCGGAGCTAACCCTCGTGTTCTCCCCGAAATGCAATTTATACAGAACAATCATGTTCTAGAATCAGCAACAAAGAACCTGATCAGTGGCTATCTATCTCTCTGACTATCTCTCTGTCTGTTTATCTATCTATCTATCTATCTATCTATCTATCTATCTGTCAGTCTGTCTGTCTGTCTGTCTGTCTAGCAGCATGTCTATCTATCTATCTATCTAGCAGCATGTCTATCTATCCATCCATCCATCTATCTATCTATCTATCTATCTATCTATCTATCTATCTATCTAGCAGCATGTCTATCTATCTATCTATCTATCTATCTATCTATCTATCTATCTATCTATCTATCTGTCTAGCAGCCTGTCTATCTATCCATCCATCCGTCCATCTGTCTGTCTAGCAGCATCTCTATCTATCTATCTATCTATCTATCTATCTATCTATCTATCTTTCTGTCTGTCTGTCTAGAAGCCTGTCTATCTATCTATTACGTAATATCTTGCATTATTTATTAACTTGCTAACTTATTTTTGGACAGTTTTGAGATGTACACTTACTGGCCACTTTATTAGGTACACCTTCATTAGTGCCACTGTCTCCAAACCATACAACAAGGCTGGTCTCGCTACTCTCTCATAAACCACCCTTTCACCCTTTTGTCACACATCACTCCTGACACTAATTGATTTACAGAGGAACACACTCACTAGGTTTAGGCTCTTCATCAGGCTCAGGCTCTTCCTCTTCTTCGTGCTTACGCAATTTCTTAACTCTTTCCACCAACTTGAGCAGCCTTCCGGTAAGTGAAATGTCCACCTCTTCCTCCTCCTCTTCTTCTTCTAGGTGTATACCTGAGATGAAGAGGGGGGGGGGTAATTATTTTGTATCGTTATTACAAATGCAGTGGATATATAATTATTATGAGAGCCAGAAAAAAGGTTATCCTCGACTTGCTCAAAAATGTCTCATGATCATTATAATGAGCAATGTAGGATTAGAGTGGATTAAGACTCACCACAGTGATTCAGGAGGTCACTGTGGAAATTCTGGAGAGATTCTTGTACCTCCTCGGGCACTGGACAATCCTCCTCTTCAGGGTTGTTCTTAAAGTTAGTCAGCATGATAACCTGGGTAAAAATTAAAAACAAGAAAGATACACTACATTGCCAAAACTATTTGCTCATTCATCTAAATTATCGGATTCAGGTGTTCCGATCACTTCCATGTATCAAGCACCTAGCACATGCAGACTTATTTTACAAACATGTGTGAAAGAATGGGTCGTCTCAGGAGCTCAGTGAATTCCAGTGTGGAACTGTGATAGGACGCCACCTGTGCCACAAATCCACTCGTGAAACTTCCTCCTCGCTCCTAAAAATTCCTATGGGAATTTTATGGGAACGACAGCAACTCAGACCCTTAGGTGGTAGGCCACGTAAACTGACAGAGCGGAGGGGGGTCGGATGCTAATGCACATAGTGCGAAGATGTCGCCAACTTTCTGCAGAGTCAATCACTAGAAACCTCCAAACTTCATGTGGCCTTCAGATTAGCTCTAGAACAGTGCACAGAGAGCTTCATGGACTGGGTTTCCATGGTCGAGCAGCTAAATATGTGAGTCAAGGCAGGTGAGCAAATACTTTTGGCAATATAGTGTATCTCAAAATATAAAGCCGAGAGTGATTGTGTGTTTCACCTGGTCATGAAGGAACTGTTGGTGCTGATGGGTGAGTGTGTACCTGCTCTTGTGGAGGAGAACGGAACTCTCGGGTCTTCCGGGCCGTCTCAGCAGCTGACATGGTGAAGGCTCTCATTAGCTGATTGTAGCGTTCGCGTTGGTTTGTCTGGATGGAGTGGACAAATAGATCGGAGAAAGCAACAATTGCTTCCACACGGTGCCGCAGCTCACAGTCACAGAAATATTGAAGCAGGGTGCACATCTGGGAATGAGAGGAAGCAAAGAATGTTTAAAACACACAAAAAATTCGATATTCCTTGGTAAATTATGTTAACTTGAAATAATAGGCTATTTAAGGGAGGTGGT
>JAOUQT010332816.1:0-13324 GCA_025769995.1 Xyliphius kryptos
TAATTCAGTTAAGAATAAGTTAAGAACATCAGATTTATTTAAATGTTGGATCATTATGGACTAATCATGGATCATGATTAGTCATTTACAGCATCTCACACGAATTGTCTTCTTTAAAAAAGGATTTTCTATGAGTTTATTTATTTAAATCATCTATATTATAGCTGATTTGAAACAATATGCTATAGTTAAAAAAATAGCTATATAAATAAAATTAAACTGTACAAAATCTAGGGTTTATTTATTCAGATTTGCTGCAACAACATAAAGACTTAAGTCAGTTGAATTAAAATTAATAAATAAACGTGTGGTGGAAAAATGTTACCTGGATTCTGTGTCCTGTGATAAATTGGTAGCTTGTACAGGATCTTTGCTGCATTTCAGGATAAGCTGCTTCAGAATGAATGAGTAAATTAATTTGTGATAATGTTCTAGAAGGGGTGAAGGCTAAACCAGCTGGTCTTTAAAATGTTAAACAATAAGCCTCCCATTAAATGTTGCATAAAAACAGTATGTTTAATCATATGCTATGTTATTGAGTTTATGGACACAGCTTTTATAACTTTCTTATAACTTTTGTACATTTCAGTTGAAAGACGTGAAGTGTTTGAGGACTCTGAAGGCCTTTACCAGTTTACTTTTGAGGAGTGTGAAGCTCAGAGCTGTGAATTTAGGAAACCAAGTCACTGGCAAAAAGGAGTAAGCCTTCTTCTACAAAAGCAAACCCATTTCCAGCCACACATGGACACCAATAGTTTGTAAGTACCACTGGAATAGTTCCTAAGTTTGTGTTAAACAAAAGTAATTTGATATCCAAAAAAGATAGAAATTTCTGAACTATTGTGCAGGATGACCTGACCACATCAGAAAAAAAGCCATAACCGGAGCACTAAGCAATGAATGCAGCACATTAGTCAACATTCTTCCCAAGCAATCTATTTTCCCAAAAAACTATAATTGTAATTGCTTAGCAGTTTATGTGCAAAGTTGAATGGTTGCCAATAATCAAAAGTCATGAACAGCATTAGGCATCATTATCTGAGATTAACTTTACTGGCTACATTATTGGACTATAACAGGTTATATAGAGCAAACAGCATTGGAGCAGTGGGTAACAGGACTGATACAACCAGGACTGGGTATCAATTAATTTCTGAGCACACACTTACTCACTTACACACACACACACACACACACACACACACACACACACACACACTATATAGGGGCAATTTAGATACAGCAATTAGGGCAGACACTTTACCTTGGATGTGGGAGAAAATTGGTAAACTTGGGTTAAACACATGCAGACACGGGAAGTACATGGAAACGCCACCAAGATCGGGATTAAAATTTGGATATCCAGTGATCCCCAACATTTTTCCTCAAAAATAAATTAATAAATAAACAAACCTTTTTTTTACCTGTCCAATATACGTACATACTGCAGGTAATGCATAGTAAATTAAATAATTTTAACTTTAACACATTAAAGTATAGCACTACCTGCTCTTCATAATTTCGACTGAGACCTTGTACCCACTGGTTGTAGTTATCTTTACATTTCCATTCTTAGTCATCAAACAGTTATATCGCTCTACAATCTTATCAGCTGAGTGTCTATGTCTGAATGTGATGAGAGTTCTGTTTGTCTTTTCTTATTTAGTTCCTCGTTTTTTCTTTCTTATCAGATATTAGCTGTGTTTCTTTATCAAAAATTCCCATTAGTGGGTGCAGTTTCTATGTTCTGCATGTACCGGCCCGCCCAGTAATAGATTGGCGCTCTGTCCTTGGTGTATTCGCCCAATGCCCAAACGTTTTTTTCCCGTATGGGTATGGGAAACCCCCTTCATGACCCTAGTATAGAATTAAGTGGAAGTTAAAAATAGATGAATAAATGAGAGGCTCTTTTGTGTCCAAGTGAGATTCTAGAGTGTCTCTGATGTCAATGCCAATGTTGTTTTGCTGCCACCTAATTTAACTTGTTTATTACTTTTTGTAAAATCTTTATTCTAGTGGTAAAAGAACATGATGCATGGTGGTGTATTGGGGAGAAAAACTTAAGAGCAGATAAACACTTTTACAACTAAGGGAAATTTACTGCCTTAGTTTATATGTTCTTTGACTGTGTATAAACATCAGAGCTCCTGGAGGAGATGCACTCAGAATTGGGAAGAACTTGCAAAGTCCAAACAGAAAGGACACAAGCCACTATCACTGGGAATTGAACCATAATACCGTATTCTGTCTAACATTTTGAGGCGGTGGATGTTCTCGCTTGCTGCCCCCTCCATGTCTCCTGGTGTACTGGCCTGTCTCCTGGTATCTGCTCCATGCTCTGGACACGGTGCTGACAGACACAGCCAACTTTCTTGCCACAGCTCGCATTGATGTGCCATCCTGAATAAGCTGCACTACCTGAGCAATTTCTGTGGGTTGTAAACACCGCCTCATGCTACCTCTATTGTGAGAGAACTGACAAAATGCAAAAGTCATGAAATCATCAGCCAGAAAGGATGAGAACAGAGAAAAGGTCTGTGGTCTCCACCTGCAGAAGCACTCCTTTATAGAGATTGTCTTCCTAAGTGCCTCTCATTTCTACCTGTAGTCTGTTCCATTTGCACAACAGCAAGTGAAATGGATTCAAAATCAGTGTTGCTTCCTAACTGGACAGGTTGATTTCACAGAAGTGTGGTTGACTTGGATTTACATTGTACTATTTGTGTTCCTTTTTTGAGCAGTGTATCTTTCTTTCTCTTTCTCTATCATCACTAAGTGGGTAGGGGACCATTAGTGGAGGATTCTTCAAGGTATTATTGCAGTGAATGCTTATATGTCTGTTTTAAATCCAGTTAATAATGACCAGTGTCCTTTCTGTCACCAGAGAGAAACCATGTTTCACACCTTTTTACACTGTTTCAGATTGCGTCCATTATTTGTCATTTTAAGTTGTGATTTTTACACCACAAGTTTTTATTTAAGTATGTCCAGAAGCTTAAGAGTCAACTGGTAAACTTTATTCTAGGACAGAGCAAAATGGCTTTATACATCAGCAGAAAGAACAAAGATACACAGCCGGCAGACTCTGATGTGATTAGGATCTTCAGCCGACTGCTTAAATCTAGATTTTTAATAGATTTCAATTTTTACAAATGCATGAAAGACATTGACTCTTGAATCAGTGTGGTGCTGCCGGGAAGCAGTTTGCTCAGTTGTGGATGACAAGCTATGCTTTGCACCAGACTTTGCTTAAATCTGTGTCAGTTATTTAATTCTTTACTTTTTTTTCATAGTTTTCTTTTGCTGTCCACTGTATTTTACTCTTGGGTGAAATAAAGCGTTGTTGAAAGTCTCTCTCTCTCTCTTTTGTATATATGAAGACACAAGAAGTCTCCCTCTTGCACTCCTGCCGAAGTGGTTCAAATGAGAGCTCTGGAGCACTTTAATTCATTGGTAAGGAATCCTATTAGTTGACTTATTTTAAAGTCTAACATGTCTTCTAATTTTTTTTTTTTTTTTTGCAAATATCTGCAAAAAAGCTCACCTGCTTGGTCCAAGTTTATCTGATTAGTGACTGAGAGCCAGGAGAATATAGAAAATGTATTAACTTATTGGCTTATTGACATAAAACTTATTGGCTTCCTGTAGCTGCTCGCATTCAGTACTAGGTGACTGTGGCCTACAGAACAGTCTCTGGATCTGCCCCCTCTTACCTTCAATCCTTTTTTACTAAATACATTCTGACCCGTTCACTGCGCTCTAGTGATGAATGTCACCTGGTGATTCCAACTCACCAAGGCGCAAATTCTCACTCCATTTTATTCACCACTGCTAAATGGTGGGACGACCTTCCCAACAACATCCGTAAGGTTGAGTCAGTCAGCATTTTCAAGAAACTTCTCAAAACACACCTCTTCCACAAACACTTGCTATAGAAAAATAATAATAATAATAATAAGAGCCAGAGTGAGTTATGCGCAGGGTTTATGGTACAACAGTGTAGCGGTGTTATCTCATTTGTAAGCCGCTTTGGATAAAAGCATCTGCTAAATGACTAAATGTATTAAAACCATCCTGGGTGCACTTTACTGCATATAGAGTTACAGGTCCCAGTATTAAACCAGAGTCTTGCAAAAGCTGAGTTGTTATAACATGTTTAAAGCCACAGAATCACAAAACAAAAAACAAAACAAAAAAACTTAAGGTGCAGTATGCTTTGAATATTAGTTACTTGATTTTTAATTACATCCTGCATGGGTTTATCGAACACTTTTTAAAATTGACTTTGCAAACTCTTTTGATTTACTTGTTGTGTTTTAATCTCTTTTTTGCATTATACCTTAAATTTGAAAATCATTAATGTGAGTGCCTTGCTACTGCCAATATATGTTACTAAAGTTTTGTTTTAACAGGTTCAAAATGAACTGGTGGAAACACTGGCTCGGAAAGCACGGTGCAAATCAAGTAAGGAGTGTTTTTCTTACTAGTCATTTATCAGTTAACTAGTTGCAGAGAATGAATTACTATTTACTAGGGGTGTAAATATTATTCGATTTAAATTGATGCATCTATTATATTGCCAACAATGTAATGCAAGAATATCAATTAATGTGTTTGCAGTGTGTGCATAATTATTTGGCAAGTTGTATTTGAGAGGATTCTGTTTATTATTGAACAACTATGTTCTTAATCAACCCAAAAGACTCATAAATATCAAAGCTTAATATTATTGGAAGTTGGAGTGGGTTTATTTTTTTTGAATTTGTCTATCTTAGGAGGATATCTGTTTCTGCAGGTAACTATTACTGTTTAGAATTATTAGGCAACTTTTAAAACCAAATATATACTCATCTCACTTGTTTATTTTCACCAGGTAAACCGTTATAACAGCACAAAGTTTAGAAATAAACATTTCTGACATTCAAAATTAAAACAAAAAACAAATCTTTCTTTATGATGACACTCAAGCCTTCCATCCATAGAGTCTGTCAGGTGCTTAATCTGTTTATGATCAACACTGTGTGCAGCAGCCACCACAGCTTTCCACACACTGTTCAGAGAGGTGTACTGTTTTACCTCCCTGTAGAGCTCACATTTCATGAGGGACCACTGGTTCTCTATAGGGTTCAAATCAGGTGAACAAGGGGGCCATGTCATTATTTTTTATTCTTTGAGACCTTTACTGGCCAGCCATGCTGTGAAGTATTTGAATGCATGTGATGAAGCATTGTCCTGCATGAAAATCATGTTTTTCTGGAACGATACCGACTTCTTCCCGTACCACTGCTTGAAGTAGGGGTCTTCCAGAAATTGGCTGTAGGTCTGGGAGTTGAGCTTCATTCCATCCTCAACCCAAAAAGGTCCCACAAGTTCATCTTTGATGATACCAGCCCATACCACTACCCCACCTCCACCTTGCTGTTGTCTGACTCGGAGTGGAGCTCTCTGCCCTTTACTGATCCAGCCTGAAACAGCTTGAAACTTAATTAATTTAATGAAAACAATATAAAGTTTTGGATCTAAAATTGTATCGAATTGTATCGTGAAGAATTCCTAAGTATCGAAAATAATTGGATCGAATCACCGTGAAAGTTCTGATTTATACACCTAGTATTTTTAAGAGCATCATGCCTTATACACATGTAATCATACTTATACAGTGATGCAAATCCTTGATGATATACTGGATAACATTTGCAAAAACCTTTGAAAAATGTTTTAAATTTTACCTCAAATTGTGATTTAGAATTAAATCTTTTAAATAACAAGAATTCAAAATACAAGATGTTTTTTTAATGCTCACTTTTATTTAATGTATTATTTATTTAGTACTTAAACTAAATGGTACAGGATAATATTCACTTAGTGTATTATTTATTGTATTAATATTTAGTGTAAAATGTATTGTAAATTTATTTTAACTTTAATGTCAAGTCAACAAAAATATGGGGCTTTAAAATTGCTTCAGGCAGTTTGTATTAACTTTTCCAACGTGGTGTTAGCTTAAAATTTTCAGTCTTCTGTTTTGCAACTGTGGTTTTAACCAAAAATGACTGTAAAATACCTTAGTTATGACTTATATAATTGCTCAATATGGGCAAAAGTATTTTGCACCTAAATAAATCAAGCTCCCATCTATGTATTTTGTAAATTTCACAAAGTAAAGCCCATAAAGACATGGTTTGGTCTGGAAGAACACTGTTTTGCACAGAACAATGACTGTGATCTATAACACATATTTGTACAATGTGTATTCTGTTATTTAACCCACAAATGAATGAACAGACAGTTCATTCAACAGAATGTCCAACAGACACATTTTAAAATTTTGTAGAATGACTTAAAATATTGGATGTTGTTATAGCTGTAAGGGGTGCAACTTGCCGTACTATCAGCCATGTTGGTAGTATTAATTAGAATTATTAATTAAAATATTAATAAATCAGCAATAACATGTACAGGGGTTGGACAATGAAACAAACACCTGGTTTTAGACCACAATAATTAATTAGTATGATGTTACATTAATTATTTCTGTATTACAGTGATCGAGGAAACCACCTCCAACAGCTCCGTCAATGTCCCGGCGCCAACATCGTTCAGTGAAGAAAAGGTATTGTAAAATAGATGCATACAGTGTACCACAAAAGTGAGTGCACCCCTCACATTTCCGCAGATATTTGAGTATATATTTTCATGGACACTTTAACACAATGAAAAGTAGTTTGTGTGCAGCTTGTATAACAGTGTACATTTATTCTTCCCTTAAAATACCTTAAAATACAACCATTAATGTCTAAACCACCGGTAACAAAACTGAGTACACCCCTAAGAGACTATACCCTTAAATGTCCAAATGCTCGTCATTTTCCCTCCAAAATGTCATGTCACTCATTAGTGTTACTAGGTCTCAGGTGTGCATAGGGAGCAGATGTGTTTAATTTTGAAGCACAGCTCTCACACTCGTGATGGTCAGTGGTTGTTTCAACATGGCACCCCATGGCAAAGAATTCAATGAGGATCTTAAAAGACGAATTGAAGAGCCACATGAAGATCATTTGGACCATACGCTGCACACTACATTGTATTGGTCTGCATGGCTGTCACCCCAGAAGGAAGCCTCTTCTTATTTTGGTATTCTTAAACCAAATGATATTTCAACTAAAACAAATGTCTAAAAACATTGGGCAATTGTCCAATTACACTTGTTTTTATTAACCTTAAACATTGCACCATTTGGATACAAATATAAGGTCAAACAGAGGTCAGTTTCAAACCCAAAATCATCTACTACCATCTACACAGTAGGCAAAGACAGTTGGTAAGAATGGCTAGTATGTCTGAAAACATTGGAAGCATCAAGTAGTAAGTAAGACTTCCTGGACGACCAATGCACTTTGCTATCTCATGATTTCAATACAGCCAAATTATGTAATCAAACAAAGAAAAAGAAAAATCTGGGAAAGCAGGAATTCAAATGTTTGTAATAAAGTTCAAACACAAAAATATACTTGGGGTGGACAAGTTATGTGTATATGCATTATATACTATGCATGTTTCCCAAACCAAAAAGTAATTTTAATGTGCTGTGTAACTTTGTGGTGCATCTCCCAAATTGTAACTTAAGTGCTTACTAAAGTTTAAATGTTAACTGCTTATTTGAATGTATTTCTACTTGTTAAAATGATTTTTTATATATTTTGTGCCACTGAGAAACATTCTCTGTCTTAAATTCTTTTAAATTGAATTATTGAAATTACTGACCCATTTGAGCATGTTTCTTGGTGACATTCTGTGTCTGCCAAAAGATCACTTGTAAGATAAAAGCACATCATCATACTAGAAGACCTGATTCCTGCTGACCTTCCTATTCATTTCTATCACTATATCTGAGCTGAGGTCAGAGCTCTGTCCAAACAACTGTTCAAACTAAACTCATTAAACCTTGTAGTGAGATCACAGAGGCACTTTGCCATGCTTGAAAAAAAAGATCTGAATATTTAGTAATTTTAGGCATACCTCACTGTCTAAAATGCCTTTTATGTGGTATCATAGATGTTACTCTTTACTGAAACAAGCAAGCCTTAAAAAAAGCATCTTTCCATACATTTAATCCGAGAGTGAAGGGCAAATTAAAAACCCTTCCACTTTAAGTAAGTTGGAATTCACCTTTTTTAGGTTAAGTGCATTACTCCACGTGTTCATTCATAGTTTTGATGCCTTCTGTGAGAATCTACAATGTACATAGCTGTTTTGAGATATAAAAATTACAGATTTTCTTTATCACTGTACTACTTTAGAGTGCTTGTAAAAACAGCATGTGAACACATTTTATTTATTTGTGTTTTTTAAAAAAAAAAAAAGATCAGGACCTGCAAACCTTTACCATTTAATTTTACAACATAACCAAGACTTACTATAAGATTTGTTTTAAATATTTATTGATAGCAGTGCAGTATTGTTATAGCTAAATAAGGTTAATATGCCATTACGGTTAAATCATTAAAAAGTGTTTAGATGTTTGAAAGAAGCACCCAGTCTGATTTAGAGTCATATTAAAAGTACATACCAGTCATTCTGAGATATACCGTAAACGGGTAAATCTGCTTTCACTCAAACCTTTGTAGCAGTTTTAATCCTTGGAATTAAACAAAGACTAGGTTGCTAGTGCCAAATATTACAAGGGCTGGCCAAAAATATGTGGACACCTTTTTATTTTCAAGGTGTATTGCAAGGTTTACATGGGGTTAAAAACTGATCCTGAAACTGATCTTTGATTTATCTTACTACCCAAATAGTGTTTGATCTGTGATGTTCCTATGGGGTCTTAGACAGAGAACAGCTTTAAAAGGATAGAAAGTGTTTAAATAAACATATGGAATACAATCTTTAATTTTAGAATTACAAAGTGCATTTTTATAGTAAATAAAACTGTAAAATAGATAAATGTGAATGTAGTGTGTGCATGCATATTTATACATTAATTCATATATTTATGTATCTACAGCCACAGCGTTATAATACATGTACAGCTAAAGATTTAAGCATTACTATTGGTTTCTGTTTATTTTAAGAGTGTTCACTGGTGTAAGCTGATTGCTTCAGTGACAGTCTCATTAGTAATGTGGGTGGGGGATGCCTGATTAGTGGTTTTACAGTTGAGTGACTGCATGCTATTGCACCTCATCAATACGTCAGCAGTGGAATGATCACCAAAGGTTTCTTGGTGGTTCACTGCAATACACAATTAGGGTAAAAAGTGCTGCCACTTTCAGCCTGTCTGTCTGCTTAATTACTGGAGCTCAGCCAAATACCCAATATGGTCAAATTGCTTAGGAAACACATATTGTGGCTTAAAATACCTGATAAAGCTGTTGTTTTTTTTAATTTAATATTTCTTCATTTCTTTTAACTGCTACAAGTAGATTAAGCATACATTTACAATTCCAAACATTGCAAAGCAACAGTATAAACAGCCAAAAGCAGTAGTGGTTCATCATATGTATTCCATTCTTTTCTGATAATTAACAATAAATTTTTGTGATAGTAAATGTTTATTTTTTTATGAACATTTCCCCATAATTTTAGTAAAGTAAATCATACCATACCATAAGTCTGATGTAATTTTCTTATTAAATCTTAATACAGTTATTTTAAAGACTGTCTTTAAAATGTAATATCTTTGGTTGCTTGGAATTCAGTGCAGTTAATTTTATACAAAAAAATACAGCAGCAGCAGCATTCAACTGAGCTGAAGCTTTAAATTTAAATGTAAATTAGTGTACTGTATCTTCTGCTGAAATCTTCAAAAAAAAAATATTTCTGCCAAGCTACAAAAAAAAGTTTGTTTTGTAAAATATACGTATCAGTACGTAAGGGCTGTTCTTATGACATTTTCTGTTTTACAGTCATCTGATTATTGATACTTAGTAAAGGTGTGATTTTTTTTTTTTTTTTTTAAATTAACAATAGTTAGAACCAGTGGTCTTTGTGGTGGTGAGGAAATGCATACCTGCATGTGACAGATCAGACGAGCGTGCAAGATTGATCTTACCCAAGAGTGGCGGTGGCAGAGCAATGTTATGACCAGTACACCTCCCTATTTCTTTGTTCAGCAGGCGCTGTCTGGTTTAGACACACATTCACATCGAGAGCTCACAAAACAAAACATTAGACCATTCGTAACCAAAACGTAACAGCTGAAATTTGGGATGAGTGCAATTAAGCAGCTTTAACTAATGAATAAATAATGAAAAATGTATAAAGCCCTGCATGCTTATGAATATAGAAGAGCGAATGGGGTATCTAGATGATAAAATGAATCCCACTGAGAAAAGCCATTTGATGTGGGCTGCTGTAATTGAGGGGAGGGGGAATGATGGAAATCCGAAAAAAAAAGGGAATCTCTATGGTGATGCACTCCTCCTCCTCCTTTTTCCCTCCAGCTCCTCAGTGACACAGCAGTTAGGGTGTGTGAGACAGAAAGCAAACGAAATGCGCTGTGCTCTCAGAGAACCACGTCAGAGTGTTCACCCTCCTCCACCTCCTCCTCCTCTTCCCTTGCCAGGAGGTAAGCTGCACAAACGCGTTCATACACATAGTCGTGCAGGCTTGGGAGCACACACCCTTTCTTTTTCTCTCTTTATCTTTCACGCACTTATTCTTCTGTAGTCATTTTTTTATTACATTTTCTATGTCATAATCTTTTTCTCGCATTTCTCCCCCTGTTGTCACTCTTATTCTCCTTACTAAAGTCATTTTCACTCATTCTCATACCTTCACCAAGTATGTACTGCATTGCCACATACGCACTCATGTGGAACCCTTTGAGGTGCGCGACAACCTAAGGAACCTAGGCTGTGTAGAGTTTCCAGAAGACTTATTGAGAGCCCTCGGGGTCAGTTTCATAGGCGGATGCTGGTGTAAACATGGGCAGCAAGTGTCTGCCAGAAGACAGAGTGATGCTGGTGGCCCTCGTGGAACAGGAGGAGGATGAGGATGAAGACGGTGGCTCGGATAGCAGTGGTGGCAACAGGGGGACTTTACCCACCTTTGACGTACCATACTTCCGCTACATCGACGATGAGGGCACAGAGGAAGAGGAGTGGCGGACTAGCAGCCGCTCACTTTCCTCTATTGATGAGGAAGAAACAGGTGACTCATCTTTCTCCCACAGGTATGCCAGCGTGCCCGCCAGTCCTGAGAAGGTCCTTGAACACGTGCTAAGTCACCTGCACTTACATGAGGAGCATGGCAGCACTCTGGTTAAAGAGACAGGTGAGCTTTCACATTATTAACATCATACTCTATCAACACTTTACTCTGTTTTTTTGCTTAATTTACAAATGATCAGAATACAACCCTTTAACGTCAAAATAAAAATAATTTGTTTCCTTCTATTAACGATATAATAGCATCTGATTTAAAAAAAAGTGCGTGAGCGGAAACATTCAGCCTCCATTAGTGTTTACACTCATCAGCTACATGTTATTTCTACACTCTACTGTTTTATCAGTTCCAGATTCTATATAGATGCTCTTTGTAGTGTATCTGTTTCTTTACATACTTTTACTTTGTTCTCTGAGAGTCAAAAGCACAACATTACATGTATTATTTGAGTGTTGGATGATCCCTTACAATGAGCAGTGTTGGTGTGTGTTATTGCACTAATACAAGTATCAGATGCAGCACAGTGCTGCTAAAAATGTCTTTTCCTGTAAGCAACAGTGCATGATTAGAAGATGACTTACATACTTTGCAGCAACATACAGTATTAACTATTGTCTGATTTTATATCTACAAGGTGAAGCAATGATGTAGACATCTGTTGTGTCTGATCCGCTATAAAGTGTAAAACTCACTGGTTTCATACTCAGGGCTGAGGCTGTGAAACATCCTTTCTAATGGTGTCTGCATGTCTTTTTTTGTGCCTGTGTGGATTTTCTCTAAGAACTATCTAATGCTAAATTGTTTGCGTATAAGCATTAGGGGTGTAAATCAGAGCCTTCTTGATGATTTGATTCAATATCGATTTCTCAAACCAACAATTTGATTCTTTTTTTGATTATTTTTTATATTTATGAAATTAAGAGCACAAAACAAAAAACTCACCTCTATACTCATAAATTTTTGTCCAGTTAGGAAGCAACACTGATGAATCAAATTGTGAATCAATTTTTGTTTGCTTCGTTTGTTTTGTTGGAACACACAACGGGTTGAAATAAGAGGCACTTAGCAAGATAACCCCTATAAACGAGTGCTTCTGCAGGTGGTGACCACACACCTTTTCTCTGTTCTCATTCTTTCTGGATGATATTTTGGTCACTTTTGCGTTTTGTCAGTTCTTGTACCATAGAGGTAGCATGAGGCGGTGTCTACAACCTACACAAGTTGCAGAAACTTTTTGCTCTGACTGACCCATATCCATATTTGTTTGGTTATTCATATGTGTCATGTATATGTTTCCCTTATTTAAGTATAAAACTGTGTCACATGCATATGCTGTTTTTTTCTCTTTTTTTTTTTTAAAGTTCTTCCGTGAGAAGTTTTAAAGTAGGGTAGGGTGTGTGTGTGTATATGCTTGCATGATAGTGTGGGTCCTTGTGTGTCTGTTTTTGCGTTTTTACGTGCGTTTGTGTATGTAGGAGCTTGGGAGGGGTTTTGTGGAGGGTGGACTTCTAAATCCTCTTTGCTGACTTGTCTTTGCTGGTACATCAGTTTAGTCAGCATTAAACTACTGGTGAGCTATAATTACTGTGCTGAATTCAGGCTTTTTTAATGTATTTTGTTGTTGCCTAGTCCATAATCAATGTCAGTTGTCTTGATAGTGAAGCCATATTGACACTATAATTGTTAATCACAGTAGTTTGTGATAGTAAGGCAACTTATATATATATATATATATTTTTTTTAATTAATTAAAAACTGAGTAACACAATAATTAAATCATTTGACATACGTACTGACCATGCAACTGATGGATTTACACTACTCAAAAACATAACTGATGATGAAAAATCTTGGTGACAAATATGCAATGACCATGTTGATGTTCTAATCATATTTATTATTAATTTAGTCATTCATTCATTATCCTCCTCTTAATCATTTACTATGGTCACGTTGGGGTTCCCCATGCCCACCCAGGGTAGAATGTTTAGGGTGCTGAGCAGACACATCCATGACTGGGTGCCAATCTATCAATGGGCAAACACTCACTCAGCCACTCACACACATGCACATACATACATACATACATACACACAAACATATGTTATATGTATATATATGTGTGTGTGTGTGTGTGTGTGTGTGTGTGTGCGCG
>JAOUQT010332826.1:0-24134 GCA_025769995.1 Xyliphius kryptos
TGTGTGTGTGTGTGTGTGTGTGTGTGTGTGTGTGTGTGTGTGTGTGTGTGTGTGTGTGTGTGTGTGTGTGTAACCAGCTGTTGAAAACAATGACATTTCCCTTAGAGAGGAAACAGAGATGGATTCCGCTGGACTGATTTGGTGGTTTGTTTCTCCATGTTCTCCCTGTTGTGTTACTCCGGACTTTAAGCCCCACTACGTTCAGACACACAGACGTTTTGGGGAGTTTGGGTTCTAAATCTAAATCTGTACTCTGAAGCATTATTGTACTCTGAAAGCACGTACATCAACAAACTATAAAAATTTTACATTATGATTCTCAAGATTCAGATAACTATAAAACACAGAGCTAAATCAAACTCTTCTTTATTTCTTGTTCAGCTCTTTAAGTTGGAGGCATGATTAATCAACGCAGCCCCTGTCTCTCCTCGACCTATGGAGAGAGAAACAATATCTTGATTCTCCTGTATGTCCAATATATACAGTGGAATTGACAGGACATCTGTATATGTCTAAATATCAATGCCAAAAAATCTAAGCCATGCTAATGCTAATAGTGTTTGAAGAACGTTAAACATTTTGTAATGAGATGCTGACTGAGATTTAAATAAACAGTCTTAACTTTGGTTCTAACTGTGGTCAGTGAAACCTCTGCCTGTCTGTGTGGGACATTAGCAGTAATTTATGCTAACTGCTGTTCAGTGGGTTCAGTAGTACGTTATGCTGATGTCTGATTTCCGTCAACAGTAATTTATGCTAACTTCTTCTGTTCCTGTAGGACATTTAAACTTATTTTATTCTAAACTCAAACTTCTCTGGGACACGTAAAGTAATTATTGCTAACGCGCTGACGTCTGTGGGATGCCGTCTCGGAGTCCACAGCGAAACCACAGTTTGTTTACCTTCATTTCTCTGTAATTACTCTGATTATACTCTGATTGGTTTTCTCATCTCTGAACCAACGTCTGTCGTTTTATCTCAGTGTATTTAAGGTGTCGACAAAAAACAAAAGAATGAAACGCTCATTTTAGTTTAGTCCGCAGAACCAGAACCAAGACTACGGAACCATACCAACCTGGAACACTGGAACTTGCATGAGCATCAAGTGTGTCCCACATGAGGTGTATTAAAAATGAACCAAATCACCAAAAATGTCCTGAACTCGAGGTTTTAACAAGTCAGAACCTGTTTGTTAAAGGTCAAGGTCACTATGTCCTCAGATCTGTCCTGTGCTCCTAAAGGAAAGAGGTTCTGAATGTCTTGAGGGATGATCTTTAGATGTTGACTCGAGGGTAAAGTTCCTGCTCTGTGCGTCACAGTTGAAATGGTACTGTAAGGTGTTCTTTCTGCACTCTCCTTTAAAGTTCTGCTTTGCTTCATGTACTGTGTAATAAATGGTTCTCCTTTACTCAGTTAGAGGAACCTTCATCCGTTTCTGTGCTGGTTATTAAAGCCATGATTTGAAACTTTTGAAGGACAGCTCCACCTAAAATTATGTTCCTAAAATAAGGATCTATTAAGAATGTTTTAGAACCAAACTTTTAGTGTAAACCTGCTTTTGGTTCCTTCAGAGATTGAGGTGTTTTCCAGGCAGAGGGATAATGATGTTTCACTATGCAGTATTCCAGAACATTTTGCTTTGGTTTGTATCGTTCAGTTCATTTACTGGTTATGCATCAAAGGATATCTGATTATTGATTGGTTTGAGAGGGTGTACCCTTTAGGAGTACAGATTGGAGTTTAGTTTGGATCTGGTGGTTTAGATTTCAATGAGGGTTCATATGAACACTGAAGGGATTAGATCAGTTCAGAGTTCTTGTTTTCCTCTAAACAACGTTCTCGCTTACCACAGAGTTCCGTATGTTACATTAGCGAAATTAAAGTATATTTGTGGAACATTCTGATAATTGCGGTTTTTTCGGAGCCGGTGAACACGGATGTGTTGATAAAAGGCTCGTATGAGAGATGGACATGATCCTGTGGGCGTCTGTAGGACTCACCGTTTGCTCGCTGGTTCCTGAACGTGGGCAGATATTGTGATTGTGCTGCTGCCACCATCAGCAGTTTTACATCCAGCCGCACAAAGCACAATCAGAGTAAACAGATGGAGCAGAGCGGGTGGAGGTAACTCCCACCACCTCCTGCTCTCAGCATCCAACTTTATTGTATTCTCCATACGAATGTGAGAGAGAATCATTATTGTTGTTTGATTGTAATTTGTTCCAGTGTACAAGATTGCTACGGTGAGTCCTTCGCCTCATGGCAACAACATCTCACGATTCATTTTCAAATCTTTTCAATTGCTCACTTTAGCATGTTCTCCTTGTGTCTGTACTGGTTACCTTCCACAGTGCAGGTGTCAGACTGATTTTTTAAATTTAACAATAAGAATCTGAGTAACAAATTCACACTTTAATCATCAGTCTGACTCTCAACATGAAGTTGAGGAAGCAACATAATACACTGCATCGTCAAAGGACAGGAACCAGTGCTCCGAATGAATTTCAAAATGTTCAATAGGTAAAATCATGTACAGTAAAAAAATAACCCTGAGAAACAGGATCGGGGTTCCAATGAGCTCAGCATGTTCTGGAAGGTCTGAGAACATTCCCAACTAGCCGATTTGAACTTAAAATGTGATGGAGGTAAATATTGAGCCAGTTCCTCTGACAGACACAACACACTCTTATTATAAAACTATTTTCCTGCCATTTGTTCAGATTTGTTGAGTTTTCTTTTAAAACAAAACCCAGCATTTAAAGAGCAATTTAGTGCTATTTAGCTGTCATCAAAAAGCTTTTAAACCGCGCGGAAAAGTCAATTTGATATCAGTGCTCTGAAAATAAAACAACATTTCATCTGCTGACATTCAGAGAGGTCACGGAGAGAGACAGGCTGACAGGGGTTTAATACTATAAAGGAACCGCTGAGAGATGAATTGGAACATCGATTGTATTCTGGTGGTTCTCCAAAATGTGGAGGAAAGTCTTCAGGTTTTTAGAGGTTACAATGTGAACGTGGTTTAGGTGAGGCAGGATCAGAACTGAGCTTCATTCACACTCATATTTTTTGAGAACCAGAAAGTGAAGTAGAAGCATCGGAACACCAACTGTGTGGTGAAAGTTTGGTTCCTGTCGGAGCTGCAGGAAACTCAGCTGAATATGAAATGTTGTTCAGAATTAAACAGATTTCCCTGTCACACTTTAATATTTCTGTTGATCATTATTAATAAAGTTTTCACTCCCCTCTTAATCAGAAATGTCATTTAGTCTCATTATCACTGCTGCGTGTAAATAGTTTGGGAAAGGACTTGTTCTGTTACAGCATGACAGAACTTTAAAGCACAAAGCAGAAGGTCCATACAGACATGGTGACTAAGTCTGGTGTGGCTCAGTGAGTCTGAATCTCAATTCCATCCGAAACTTGTGGAATAAATTAGAACTGAGATTGTTTGGGAATCGAACACCTCTCTTCCTGATGCTGAATAAAAATTAATTGGGATTTATTGGGAGCGACTCTGTGAGTGTGGAGATCAAAAGCTCAAATTAAAGCTGAGTTCAGTCTTTAAACTCAGTACTAATCCATGTGCACTGGCTGCAGGTGGACATCTGACTGTTTAAATAAAAGAACGTCGTGTTCAAGGCTACATGATTCTGCCGAAAGGACCAGCTGAAGCGTCGCGCCACAATTACGCCTGCATTCTTCACTGCGGCGTCTCCCACAAGATTTCAGTGTGCTGAGAATTACAGAAGACTTTGATATTCAGGTCTGAGCATTGCAGGAATGTGCAGATAATCCCACCGTTGGAGTCGAACTGAACTCTGGGGAAGAAAGCAACTCGTCCAGGCGGCGGTACGTTCCACATCCAGCAGAAGCAATTTCTCTTATCATCAGACAGAGCAGTAAAAGCCTATAGGAGAAGCAACTGAGGCTCCTATATGATTCAGCCATGTGAAGAAACTCAGATGATTATTTAACTGCAGCCTGAAACGCAGGATTTATCTTCATCATACCTTCTGTAACTGCACTCAGAGGTGGAGCTGGTGCTCTGACGTTCCCCGATGTAACCACTCCCAATAATCACCTGTCTGTTAGGGATGCAGATCAATCTGATCAGAGTCTGATTGAGGTCTCATCATCCAGGAGAACATTTAACAGGTCAGACACTGATGTTGGGTGAGAGGACTGGACTCACACAGTTACACATTTACGCAACGAGCAATTCCAGGTTCCTGACTTTGTTCTCCTGTGATAACGAACCTGAATGGAACTCTTGAGGTCAGTTATAAAGAGGTGCATCCTGATTACTGCTCTGGAGTTCTGACAGGATGTTCTGATCAATCTCTGCAAGAACATGAGTTACTCAGAACTCTGCATTCAGAGATTTAACCTGAACTGTATTAAACCTGGCGGCACGGTTGGCTTAGTAAAACATAAATCAACCGCTGATTGAATTGATCCGGAATCAGACATTTAGACTATACATGGTGTTAACTATCTGACATTGTGTCCTCTGTCCTCCGTGTCCTCTTCAACAAAAGGGTCTTTGCTCTTTACTTGTTCAGTTTTCAGAGTGAAACAACAGGAACAGGGCGACACGGTGGCTTAGTGGTTAGCACGTTCGCCTCTCAGCACTGGGGATTCCTGGTTCGAATCCCAATCTGGGCAGAGTTGACATGTTTTCCTAGTGTCTATACGCGTTCTCCGGTTTCCTACCACAGTCCAAAAACATGTTTTTGCCCAGTGCCTGAATTGTTCTCCCCTGGATGGATGGGAAACACCCCCCCCCCCGCCCCCAAAGAATGCCACCCAAATATATATATTTAAGAAGTAGAATATAGATATAAATATAGAAACATAATATTTATATAAATATATTATTTATTATACTTATATAACAATGAATAAATGAATGAAGAGTATATTAAACCTGAACTGTATCAAACCTCCACATGTTCCAGTATCTCTCTTATACACATAACTGTAAGTTCTTATGGGTAATCATTTCTGTATTTTAAAAAAATATATTTTTTTGGAAAAAGGAATTTTAAATCAAAGTCTCTTTCTTCTTCTCTCATACCTTCAGTCCCAATTATGTATACGGTTTAAGTTAATGATTTGTATGCACACAGTGTGTGTGTGTGTGTGTGGGTGTGTGTGTGTTATATACAGCAGTATTGAATGGCTGAATGCAGCACTAAATGGAGGAAAACGGTGTGAGATCTACACTGAGACTTCTAATCTTTTACTGCTACATGAAAGTGGTTGCGCTCGTTAATGTGCTGATAACTAAGCCTCAGAGGAATTCAAGGTTTCTGAGCTAAATGCTTGTCATTAACTAAAGGACCTGCTTAATTATGTTTGAGAGGAGTGAGTGGAGCCTGAGTGGTGCGGTACCGACCGAGACTCCCGGGTTAGACGGCGCCCTCAGGACCTGAAAATCTGCACTGCAGAGTGGATTCACTTCACTGATTCACTCGTTTTTCTGAAGTTAAGTCTGATTTTAAGGTGTAATTATAAGAACTCGAGGAAAACTCTTACTTTGAACCAGAATTGATTATTTATGTCCACAAAACAACTAAAACAATCTTTTATCAAATGAGCAGTTAGTTAGTTTTAGTAAGAGCTCAGAGACAGACATTATTAAAAGTTTTAATTCTCCAACATGCTCAGATTTACTTCTGATGTACCACTGAACTCAGAACCTCCTCTGTATTACTCTTCATTATGGGTAATATCATTTCTCTGTGGATGATGGTTCTGGTACCTCTTTTTTTGTTACCTCATAGATTTCTATCAATATACAGTATGACAGCATGGTGGGACCTGGGTTCCAGGTTCGAGGTTTCTATGAGGTAACAAAAAAAGAGGTACCAGAACCATCATCCACAGAGAAATGATATCTTACACTCCGTATAAACGCTGAAACTATAGAAACAAAAAGATTTTTTTAAAGCAGACCAGCTCTCTGATAAAAATGAAGAACACACCAATTTCCAACAACTATGTATTCTTCACCTTTTCACTTTGGAACTGAATATACTGACTGAAGAATCAACATTATGTTGAATATTTTTTGTCCAGAAGCTCATGTTTACATAACTACACTCTGTCATGGTTGACAGAAAGAGTGAGCGAGCGACTGAAAGCTCATGGTGCAATTATAAATGTAAAGTGGTTGCAGTTGTGTGATGCTCCCTGTGGAGACTCTCGCTGAACTCCTGCTTTAACGAGTCAGAGTCCTAATTAAAGCCCAGACACTTCAGATGTTTGGCAGATTCCTCCAGCACTCGAGAAAATTGGAGTTCTGTTTAAAAGAATCAAAGTTCTGAAGGAGCTCCAGCTGTCCAGCACAAAGAAATAGTGAAGTGCACATCTCTGAAACATAAATCAACCACTGACTGAAGTGATCCGGAATCCGACATTTAGACTGTACGTGGTGTTAACCACCTGACATTGTGTCCTCTGTCCTCAGCGTCTTCTTCAACAAAAGGGTCTTTGCTCTTCACGCGTTCAGTTTCAATGGAACAACAGAAACAGGGCGGCACGGTGGCTTAGTGATTAGCGCGTTCAACTCTCAGCACTTTGGATTCTCAGTTCGAATCCCAATCTGGGTGGAGTTTCCATGTTCTCCCCGTGTCTGCGTGGGTTTTCTCTGGGTTCTCCGGTTCCCTTCCAAAATCCAAAAATATGGATTCAAGGTAAATTGAATGCTCTAAATTGATAGATTGGCAGACCGTCCTGGATGGATCTGCCCAGTGCCTGAAAAGTTCTCCTCTGGATGGGCATGGGGAACCCCACCGTGACCCTAGTAGAGGATTAAGCGGAAAATAATGAATGAATGAACATCAGGAACATTGACATGGTGGTGGTCCAGGTGTTAGCAGATGTATCCACCCATTGTACACTCTGTTACCTACATCTACCTTATTGGTCTACCATGTGGATGTAGAATCAGTGACAGTAGGTCACCTGCTACGTACAGCGTGGTGGTGGGTGGAGGTGTTTCAGTTCAATGGCTACAGCTAACGTAGTAACAAAGTTTGGACCAAATGCTGAAAGTGATTGTGATCTGATCTCAATGAGACCTGAAACGTTTTGATCTACAACACAGTGCCACACTGTTTACATCAGAACATTGAACCTCAGCAGTGACCTGCATCACACTCCAACCCCTGACCCTGTGTTTCCACTGAGCTCCATTTCAAACACACAGATGACCACCACCCTGATCACCACCTAACCTATACATCCATGTATGAAAGGCTCAGTGAGTTACTCTACCACCTCCACCTGTGGTACAGACGGGGTGTGAGACAGATGGCAGGTCTGCAGGAACCATGGCAGAGCTCCAACTCAGAGTTGTATATTTAAATGAGTTCCTTTGAAAGAGCTTCTTTCTGAAGTGCTTGTGAACTCATCACACGTCCTGCTGCTGCTGTTCCGGTTCTCAGAGGTCAGAGATAATCTGCTGTAGTGTTCTGCTTCTGTCAGAGCTCTGTAAACACCAGCACGTCTCCACCCATTCCACTCCTATACCAACTTAAAATACACACCGCTATGGAGCTCTCACTGCAGCTCAGTGACAGATACAATAAATATGTTCCTGTTTCATTAAAATCCTTCAGGAAGAATGGGATTTATATTCAGTAACAGTTCCACTTCCTCATGGAATACACACTATATCTGTTCTTAAAAACTGTACTTAAAAGGTTCTATAACTAGTTCCATCCCCAGGACACTGTTCAGTACAGTCTCCTATGGCTCTTAGGATACCCCATTCAGTCTGATGATTAGAACCCTGAATTCAGCAAGCCTTTAAAGGTCAGCTGCTGTTTAAAGATTACACACACACACACACACACACACACACACACACACACACACACACACACACAGTGATAGACAATGAGGACTGTGATACTTTGTGTCTAAATCAAACCTCATTATTGTTCTAAGGCAGGGGTGTCTGAACTTTTAACAAAGAGGTGCAAATTTGATTACCTGAAGATGCCAGGGACTAATAGATCCTTCTGAATTTTTTTCACCACAAAAGTTATATAAAATTACACACTTATAAAACATTTTGTATGTCAATTATCTTATCTTTCAATTATCTTAATTTTTCTAATGCAGATGTAACTAAATATAAGCCACTCACGCTTGTATTCTCTGAAGACCCAATACTTCTATACCTGGAGATGATGAACTGTGCGGAATTTTTAAATTTAAGAAATTTAACTTTAAAGTCAAGCAGCTCTGCTGTCACAATCATGTTGTTGTCAATTTAAAAAATCAGTAGTCAGGGGCAGATGCGCACTGCAAAAAACAAGTCAGAAAATCAAGTGTAACAAGTCTTGTTTTTGACTTGAATATATTTCCAAGTAAGGTAAATAATGTAGTTTTAAGAAACGCTTTCTCATTTTAATAACTCATTTTAATAACTCTACATTTTTCGTGATTTGTCTTTATTTTTCTTTTTTTTCATAGATGTTTGCAGTGCATTTGTGTCTTATTGGTAATTTTATTGCTAATAATAAAAAGCTACTCCTCTGCCTCTGAAAATCTGAAGATATGTTCTCATTTCTCAGAAGTAGAGACAGGCAGATTGTATTAGAATGGTGCTGCCATCATGTGGTTATCCGGTGGTGAAATTTTTATGATTTATTTATTCTGACAAGCCATAAATAACACATCACTTTGAATCCTTAGAGAGGATCATATTTTCAATAAATATTCCCAGACCCCAAAACACTGCAGTCTAAAGAACTTAAAAGCAGATCAGCTTTGTTTTCTTTAGTCAATTTCTACAGAACCTGGTTCTGTGAGGTTTTTTCAATTTTATTCCACCATAAGATCCAAATCTCTGAAATCTGTGAAACATAGTGGTGTTAGTTTCGGGTGCTGCATCCACAATTAATGGAACAATAAATTCAGAATTTTACAAAAGAAATTAAATACATATATATCGGTTTTAAGAACTGAAGTCATCTGTTCATATAAAGAACCAAAAAAAAAAAAAAAAAAAAAAAAAAACAGAAAATTCCGCTAAACAACCAAATTCCTCCAAATCTATATAGAACTATAAAAAGCATTTAGTTCTAGTTATCACTGTACAAGACAGTACTGAGAACCAAACAGGTACTGATAATGGTTCTCAAACTTTTACAGATGTAATAATTAGGGATTTTATGAGAGTCAGTGTGTGTGTGTGTGGGGGGGGGGGGGTGGTTAAGGGTTTGTGTGCAATGAGCTTAGGGGTGTGTGTTTAGAGGTGTTTGGATGGGTCAAAGGACATCAAACAGAACATATCTCCGCCTCATTAACCTGAACTTCAGCACAAACCAAATAAATGCAACAGGACTTTAAGGTTCAACTTCCTTTATCAGTTCTTTTTAAACAGAGCAGCTGAGTTCTGCTGAAAGAAGGCTTTAACTTCACTGGAAACAAACATAATAAAGTTACTCATTATTTAAAGTTACGTTTGTCAAAGCCCCACAAATGGTAACATCACAAGCCCGCCCTCTTCCTGTAGGCTTTATAATTCAGACATTTAGACATTTCAGACATTCAGACATGAAGGTGAGTGAATAATAATAATAATAATAATAATAATAATAATAATAATAATACATTTTATTTATAATGCAGTGAACTATTAAATAGCCAAAGATAAATAATTCTGTTTATTCTGAACCTCTGTAGTTATCTGAAAGACACTGATTGTGTATTTCTAAAACTATAAACTTGACTCAGTCAGTCAGAGAATGTAGAACCTTAACTTTAAACCATGTGCCCTGTGCAAATCTTAGTTTATGAAGTACTCACTGTTGGTGGCCTCCATTCTGCTAACTGTGGTTCCTCTGATCCGCGGCGCCTGCTGGACCACGGAACTGAAATCTGGTAAATGAAAGCACCGATTTTAATATTGTGACGTGATGACGTAGTTCCTGCTTTTACCCATAATGCCATAATAAAAACAAATATTTAAAGATGATGCTAAAATATATGAGAATGTAATGTCATAGCATCCTTTGTAAGTTGGTTGAGATGCAGTGCGCTTAGCTGTGTGTACGCTGTTGTGATGTCACAGTGTTTTGTTGACAGGTTGGACTCACTGTCAGGATCTACAAGATCAAACATGGCATCCCATTGGATCAGACTGGAAGAACAGCGTCTGCAACAAGTGTTCATGTAGAGCTGATTATATGTCATGCTGTGATGGGTAAACACACACACACACACACACACAGCCTTACGTTCTTTCGTGTATGACGTGTTAATGTTGGTACTGTGATGATGTGACAGATTTGCGACGCGCGTCTCAGGAGGCTGTAAGTTGGTTCATGATTATAAAACATGTACCGCGAAGCTGATCACCACGGACCCATCGGTTCCCTGCGCTTCAGTCGGAAAGTGATCCTCATTGACTCCAACTGACTACATGAATCAGGATCAAAATAATAAAAATGTCATTCCATTGCAAACTGTCTGATGAGTCTGACTGTCTGATGAGCTCAGATCAGGACCTGGGACAGCACTCAACAAGTAAAAACAGGAAACACCCCAAATACCATTCCATCACAGGACACACACACACACACACACACACACACACACACATTCACACACACACATTCAAGACTCAAAGTAGCTTTTTTGGCATTATTGTATGCACAACAATTTGCAAAAGCATCACAGAAATAATAAAAAGGCATACACAATAAATTACAACAAATGTAAATAACGATGAAAAAAATAAGAATAGAAATTAAGGTTATAAAATAGGTTTTAATGTTATAAAATTAAAATATAGATTATTCTAAATTTACAATAACTAATATATACACAAGGGTATATACATGTCTTTTATAAATTCATATATGTGTACGATGGGACTGTGTGTCGTTCTCTCCGTGTATAATTTGTAATTGTTCCAATTCTGATAAATTCATTCATTCATTCTTTTATTATCTTCCACATATTCATCTACTAGGGTCACGGTGGGGTTCCCTATGCCCATCCAGGTGAGAAGGTTTCGGGCGCTGGGCAGATACACCCAGGACAGGGCGCTAATCTATCATTGGGCACACACTCACACATACTCACTCACACAGACTATACGGGGCAATTTTGAGCAGTTAATTTATTTTGAATCAATGTTTTTGGACTGTGGGAGGAAACCGGAGCTCCCATAGGATACCCATGCAGACACGGGGAGAACATGGAAACCAGATTGAGACAGTGTTGTGCTGTGACTTGGAACCAGTTTGAGGGTCAGAGTCTCACATTCACACACACATTTACACCTGGGAGAAATTTAGTATGTTCTGTTCACAGGACATGATTTGGACCATGGGAGGAAATGTGTACAGGCCTGGGGAGAACATGCTAACTTCATACAGAAAAAAACTGAATCAGGTTTGAACCCAAAAACAGAGACGTCCACATACTTCAGCTCCAGCAGAAGGTTATTCAACCACACTGCTCATTTATTTGTCATAAATCTCGGCTAAAACCATTACGGAGCTTCTTTTTATTTAGTTTTAGATAAACGACATGAAAATGTTTAAAATGTCAGAATTAATTAACGTTATCTTAATTTCCCACCCCGTTTAAATGAGCCTGCTTTAATTAAATCTCCGTCTCTGAGGAAAAGCCATGTGCATGCGCTCCCAAAGAAAGGCCTTAATGAGAACCTTCCTATCTGATGTTTCTGCTGTAACGACCCAAACTATGAGGCGCCACACGGACCGAGCCGCTGACCCGAACGCTCCGGCGACCACACGGGTCACAGGACACTGGAGGAACTTATTTATTAAGGTTTTTTGCTCAGTTTCAGTTCCCTTAAAGCATTGTAAAGCCAAGGAGAACATGTTTACTTTAACATAATTCATTCTCAGCTCTCAAAAAAAAATGAACCAAATCTGAGAACAGGTCTAAAATAATAGGTTTTTATTCTTTATTAATAATCTATTAGTTACAAAGTCTCAGGAATAAAAGAATTACATTAAAGAAACCATTTCCTTTTGATCTCTTTTGATTAACTGGAGTATTGTGGCTAAATTTACATATTAATGATTAACCACTAATTATAAAAAAGAAGAAAGAAGTCAGTAAATGATATGAAATCAGGTTTCACAATAAACATTTTAATCTATACTTTAAGAATTTTGGGATCAATCATATGATGTATTTATTAATAATTTTATGAATTGTACATTGTCATTTGTTTTTCTAAATGGCAGATCATTAAGATGTTTAGAACAAAACAAACTTCAGTTCTGTAAAAACTGACAAACTAGTTTGTATTCTGGACCAACCAAGGTCTAAAGGGGCGGGGCTTTAAGTGACTGTAGATGCATAATGGAGTACATGGTTACTTTAGATCTCACATCTTATAAAGTTTTAAAGTTTTATAAATGATGTAATAAAACAATAGTCTGTTTTTTAAAACTGTAAATAACTCAGAACCTCCAACACCTCCGTGTATTCCTAACAAACTACTACACATCCCAGAGCCGCCGGCCAGCGTCTCCACGAGGAGGCGGCGCAGTCACAGAGAATAAAACAAAACGAGCTAAAAGAAACTAACAAACCTGAGGGGGGTTAAAGGGTCGTACCACTCACACCAAACCTCAGAAACCTGGAAGAATTTAGAGGAGGTGTAGACATACAATGATCTGACATCAAGGTCATTACACACACACACACACACACACACACACACACACACACACACACACACACACACACACACACACACACACACACACATATACTCTCTCTTTTCACAAAGAGGAAAGTCTTCTTCCCAGTTGTAATACTCATTCTGTTAACATTAACATCAGAAAATGTAAAGAACATCAAGATGACCACCTTAACTGACTCTGATTCTGAGATAAAGAGTTCTAAGACCTCATTGATCTCTGACTCCAGAAGCTGTTGGGAGGTTCTATCTTTGAACGTTAGGAATGCTGCGATGTAAAATCAATAAAACCTAAATTGCTGTTTAACCAAAATCAGAGTCCCTGGAACCCGGAGCACTGCTTCAGTGAAGTGACAAAGCAGCATACGGCTGCGTGGCACCACCGCCTCACTGATTTAGGAACAGGAGGCCCGCAGCCGCAGGGGCCCTAATCCATTCAGCTCCGATCGATGGATACACCACGCCGCAGCTGCTTCAGTGCCACAATTAATTTAGTTACAAACTCTATTCACTGAATCAAGAAAGAAATGTTTATCAGTGCTGCCATGTAGTAAACACACACACACACTCACACACACTCCAACACAAACACATACGGGCGCACACATACGGACAAACACACACACTCACACAAATGCGCGCACACACACACACACACACACACACACACACACCCGTGCATGCACACACATGGACATACACACACACGCACACACACTCACACACATGCGCGCACACAAACACACCCACAGACACATATACAGACACACACAACTCCACACACACCCACTCTCACACACACACTCACGCATGCACAAACAAACACAAAATGAAATAGAATAAACAGTAAAATGTAGTTTCTGATGTGA
Organism: Xyliphius kryptos; assembly: GCA_025769995.1. Lineage (NCBI taxonomy): Eukaryota > Metazoa > Chordata > Actinopteri > Siluriformes > Aspredinidae > Xyliphius > Xyliphius kryptos. Next base: position 13,579 of record JAOUQT010332826.1, read on the forward strand.
TGTCTTGTCAGTGAGTGATTGATTGATTGAATATTAATCAGTCTATTGATTTGTTTTTCTTACATCTGATGATCGTCTGTAGCGTTGAGTGAATGATGTGACTGGACAAGGTTCTGATTCTGAACATTAGTTCACTGCGGTCCGACACCAACAGAATTACAAGCATCAGAATGATCAAAGTGATTGATTAGAGTGATTAATGATTCTTATTGATTCAGTGACAAATCCTAAATAAAGAACAGCTTTATGCAAACTTTAAGGAAGTATAACATTTTGTTGTGTATGATTTTTTAAAAATTAAAATAAATCAGTAGATCGAGAAGTAAAAAAATCTAAGCTGGAAAACTAGACCTGCAAAAGTAGCATTGTCTTTATTTGTCTACAGATCTGAATTAACCAACAAAAAATGAACAACAGAAGTGTAACACTTTAAACTTTTGTGTTCAGTGATTTTATTTTATTGTAGGCACCGACACAAAGGAATTCAGTTTGAATCGTGTGCATTTGGACCGGGTTGGGGCCCATTGGCGTTCCATACAGCGGGTCGGGCGTTTGAGACGCGCCGCTTCGGTTCAAGCGCAAAAAGAGCAAAGCAGACAGAGAGAGTTAGAGAGGAGCAGAGAGGAGCAGAGAGGAGGATATAGAGCAAAGGAAACCCGAGCAGAAAAACTCCATCCATCCGCTGAGCAGCGTTTATCACACATAGCGGTTCGTGTTTCTGATGCTGCTGAAACTTTACTACACTCTCACTTCCCTCTTGTTGCTGCAGATGATGCAGATGTTGGGCTGAATTATCCATCCTCTTTCCGCCTTACTCAGAAGTTTGTGGAGCGACGTGCTCAGGGATTAAACTGGAGCAGAATGTGGATCAGAGCAGTTTCGTGTGAAAGCTGAAGATGTGAGGAGGTGTCCGCGTGGACCGGGAGCAGAGGGATGCTGAGCTGGACCGTCTCCCCAAACCTTCCCTGAGGCCCTTCATTCAGCATCTTCACTCACCATCTGGATCTATTAGGATTTAGACTGCACTATCTAAAGAACATGGAGATGTTCGCTTGCTTTTCAGAATAAAGCCGATACTCAGGACGCCGTGGCAGTTTTTGGATATTAAGATGATTATATTTCAGCTCCTGGCTCTTCTGGTTCCTTTGGGTAAGTTCTCCATTAGTACTGATTAAAGGTAAAGATGTGAGATACTAATGAGAAAGAACTTCAGTCAGAAACAGACTGAGGTCCAGCTGGGTCTGTAGAGCTGCCTCACTTCATTACCATGTTTCAGATCCACTGAGAGACCGCGGGAGGATTGCAAGCCACTGGTGTCATCATCAGCATCATCAACATCATCATAATCACCATCATTATTATCACCATCATCATCATTATCACCATCACCTCAATCACCTTCATCACCATCATCACCTTCATCACCATCAACACCTTTATCACCATAATCACTTTCCTCACCATCATCATCTTCATCACCAGCATCATCACCTTCATCACCAGCATCACCATCATCTTAAGCACCATCATCACCACCACCTTCATCACATCATCATCATCACCTTCATCACCAGCATCACCATCATCTCAATCACCATCATCATCATCATCACCTCAATCACCATCATCACCACCACCACCTTCATCACATCATCATCATCACCTCAATCACCATAATCACCATCACCTCAATCACCATCATCACCAGCATCATCATCACCATCATCACCTTCATCTTCACCTTCACCACTATTATCGTCATTAGCAGCATCAACATCATCATCATCTTCATCATTTTTAGCAGCAGATGTTATTTCTTTACATATTTATTATTATGCAGTATACATCTAAAAATGCAGATTAAATAATAATAATTATAAAATAATATATTTTTTTTTAAAATGACTTAGTGTTGTTTCTTCATTAATTTTATTTCATCATCCAGATTAAACAATCATTTAGACTTCATTTAACTCCAGAATACTAAGTGAAGTTCCTGTTTTACATTATACTTGTGAAAGAATTCACCCCCTTTGCATTTTTTCACATTTTGTTACCTCACAACCTGAGGGTCTGCATTATTTCATTTAAAGACCATGCCTGCAACTTTGATATATTTCACAATGAAAAATATCAAATGTTTAAACAATCAACAGAACAAAATAACTGAAAATTCAGGGTGCATAACTATTCACCCCCCCTTAAGTCAGTACCTTTTGCAGCAATTATAGCTGCCAGTCACTTTGAATAAGTCTCTATGAGCTTGCCACTGGGATGTTTGTTTTGTCCTCAAGGCAAAACTGCTCCAGCTCCTTCGAGTTAGATGGTTTCCACTGGTTAACAGCAATCTACAAGTCTGACCACAGATTCTCAATTGGATTAAGGTCTGGGCTTTGACTTGTCTATTTCAATACATTTACACATTTCCTCTTAAACCACCAAGTGTTGCTTTAGCAGTATGCTTTGGGTCATTGTCCTGTCAGAAGGTAAATCTATGTCGCAGTCTCAAATCACTGACAGACGCAAACAGGTTTTGCTCAAGAATATCTATGAATTTAGCACCATCCATCGTCCCCTCGAAACAGACCACTGAAAAACATCCCCACAGCATGATGCTTTCACCACCATGTTACACTGTGGGGATGGTGTTCTTGGGGTGATGAGATGTGTTGGTTTTACGCCAAACATTGGTGGCCAAAAAGTTCAATTTTGATCTGACCAGAGTACCTTCCTCCATACATTTGTGGAGTCTCCTACATGCCTTTTTGCAAACTCAAAACAAGCCTTCCTATTTTTGCCTGCAAGTTTTTTTCTGGCCACTCTTCCATGAAGCCCAGCTTTATGGAGTGTACAGCATATTGTGGTCGTATGGACAGACACTCCAGTCTCTGCTTAAGAACTATGCAGCTCCTTTATGGTTACTTTTGGTCTCTGTGCTGCCTCTCTGCTCAATGTCCTCCTTGACCGGTCTGGGAGTTTCAGTGGGCGACCTTCTCTTTGCAAGTTTGTTGTGGTACCAAGTTCTTTCCATTCGATGGATCATCAGAGATTTGGATATTTATTTTATAACCAAACACTAACTTATACTTCTCCACAACTTTATCCCTGATTTGCTTGGAGATCTCCTTGGTGTTCATGGTGTTGTTTGGGTAGCTTAATGGTGTTGCAGCCTCTGGTGTGTTTCAGAAAAGGTGTGCATATAGTGACAGATTATGTGACACTTTGAGTGCACACTGGTGGCCTTCATGTCACTAAGAATGTGACTTCTGTGAGTAATTGGTTGCACCAGAACTTTTTAGGGATTTCATAACAAAGGGGTTAAATACATATGCACATGCCAATTTTCTGTTTTTTATTTCCACAATTTTTAATTATATACTTTGTATATTTTACTTCATTCACATATTTAACTTCATATGAAGTGGAGTGTCCACATACTTCTGGCAATGTAGCGTATTCCTACATAAAGGATCTGCACTTTGGTTGTTAGTGTACTGTTAATACGCTTTATGTTACAATGTACATATATTAAATAAGTTATGATTGGATTATACACTATGAAATCACTCTATGACATCATGTTTCCACCAAACCAATCAAACCCCTCCATCAGACTGATCATTGAAACCGCAATCTGACATCAAACACGATCTCTGATGAGCTCACCTACCGAGTCGCTCAGAACATTTACTAATCAGTCAAACTGACAGCACACAGCAGGAGACGGTTCTGAAAAAAAAGAAAGTGGGAACGACAGAACATCATGTCAATCAAACTCCCTAACGGAAGTTTACTTCGACTCCGGCTCTGATTTGATATCATCTTCAGACATTTAAAGTCAATAGAACTCTCCTGACGCACCACCTCCGAATTCAGTATCAGAACCCGAAGGCTGAAAACTGATAAAGTTAGAAACTTCAGGTTCAACGACTGTATGATTTGAAAGTAAAGAAGCAGAATTTAAAGAGAAGTTTAAAATGTTCTCAGTGTCAGTCTGAATATTCTTAACTGAGCTCTCAGAACCTCTGTTGTGAGTTCTACCACAGGGGAGCTGGAGCTCCTCAGCACCTTGTGTGTAAAGGAGAACCTTTTAATCAGGAATGATACACAAGCACATAAATGAAACAGAACGAAGTGGGTCTGCAGAGTCCTGTAGGAGAAGCAGAGCTCTCAGTATTTGGGTTTCTGCAGCAGCTCTCCTTCATAGTGATGTAATTTCCTGCAGAATCTGGGTCACTGACCAGCTCGCATTTACCAGGCGTGACCAACATGCTGAGAGGCTGATGTTGTGACATCATCGTTCCTAAAACCCAGAGGGCTCTGTGGCTGGAACCGATTACATCATTACACAACATGGACCTCATCAAATTTACCAACTTACCAAGCCCCCTCCGACCCACCGACCAAAGGGGGTTTCTGAAGGTTTACTCTGGGATACACCCCTCAGATGGAACCTGCTGGACTCTGATGGTAGTTTGTAGTTTTATTGGTACTAAGATTCTGATGAAGATTTAACATTCTATTAAACATTTACATTTAAGTGACTTAAGAACAATAGTGCTTTGGTTGCACCAACATTGACTTGGTTCCTGAACATTTGTTTGTTACAGAATTATTCAGTGAAATGACACACAATGCACTGCTCTCTTCAGGTCCATCCCCAGAGCTTGTAAAGGATTCTAATCCTGAACCACCACTGTGTTCGGGGACTTTGTGCTAAAGGGAGAACCTCCTGCACATCTTCACATCTCTATCAGTAAAATGTAATGAAACCTGAAACACTTCTGTTTCCTTTTAAATCTGCCCAGCTATCTGGTTCCTGCTGAAAAAGAACCTCCCATTGCAAAATACTGCCCTGACTGCGCCTTACAAGAGCTGTGGTGGATGTGGAGGAGTTCTGGTCAGGTGTTTAACGACGGGAGAAATCCAGCTCAGAACTACAGAACTAATTCCAAATATAATTAAACTGCTCTCCACTCAATCCGATTTTGCCTGCAAACTCTGGAAATTTTAATCTAACTACAGACTACATCAAACTGAATACAGTGCACCGTTAAAATAGCATTCTGCCAAAGATCTCCTCAGGCTCCTGTAGAACAACACACCCATTAACCACATCATCATGACACCAACAACACTTAACACGCTCTATGTTAAGCTCCGTGGTTAACAGCTGGATGCCAGGATGTTAAATGACATTCAATTAAATATACACTCACACATACACACACAGTCTTAACTTTGTGTTATAGATAATATGATATTCTAAAGAACACATGGATGTACGACTGAAATGTGAGACTGAATCTGTACAGAATCACACTTTGTGTATCAGGAGGTGTGTGTTTATCAGGAGGTGTGTGTATTTCATAAGGTGTGTGTGTGTGTGTATCAGAAGGTGTGGTTGTATCAGTAGGTGTGTGTGTGTGCATCAGGAGGTGTGTGTATATCATAAGGTGTGTGTGTATCAGAAGGTGCGGTTGTATCAGTAGGTGTGTGTGTGTATGTATCAGGAGGTGTGTGAATCTGAATTTATGTGTATGTGGAGGTGTGTGTGTTTGTGTGTGTGTATCAGCAGATGTGTGTAACAGGAAGCGCATGTGTGCATCAGGAGGTGTGTGTATTACGAGGTGTGTGTCCAACCGGAAACACTGGTGGACCCCAAAAGAAGCAGATATCAACATTACAGTAATTCATACTCTCCTTTGACCCTCCTTTGGCAGCACTAACATCAACTAAACGTTTCCTGTAGTTGCAGATCAAATCTGCACCATGTTCAGAAGGAATTTTAGACTATTACTCTTTACATAAATGTTTCAATTTAGCAATATTCTTGGAATTTCTGGTGTGAATCGCCCTCTTGAGGTCATGTAAGTCAACAATTACTAAACGTAGCTTTTTTGTTAGGCATAATTCACATCAAACAATGCTTCTAAAGAACAGCAAACGCAAAACGGGTGTGGTTTTTATAGGGAAGAGCAGCTTTAACCAACACATCCAATCTCATCACATTGATTGGACTCCAGGTTGGCTGAATTCTGGCTTCAATTAGCTTTTTGAAAAGTCATTAGCCTAGGGGTTCACATGCTTTCTCCACCCGGCACCCTGTTGTGGTCAATAAAACCATGCAAACATATAATTTTCGTGTGGTATTAGTTTAAGCAGACTGTGTTTGTCTATTGTTGTGACAGGTGAAGATCAGAAGACATTTAATGACCAATTTATGCCGAAATCCAAGTAATCCCAAAGGGATCACATACTTTTTCTTGCAACTGTAAATAAATTACTTAAAATTGATCACATGTAAAGAATGTATCAATGTCTTTTGGTTACTGTGTTCTGCCCTTTCTTTTGGTTCTCTAACAGTTGTCTGGTTACCAACAGCAACCTGTACCATAACCCTTTAGATTCAACATCATGTTTTAGATATTCTGTTACATATCGACTCAGAACATCTGTGAAAAACTGTGCAGAGGGGGAACTTATATCATAAACAGTTTCTACCTGCGAGGTGTTACTAGCTCAATCAAAAAAGTTCCAAGAACTAAAATTCCTGTAACATAAACACATCGAACCCTGTGTTCTACTATAACAGCTCTAAGAACTAAGGAAAAGTCTTGCAATACAAAAAGTTTGTACAACTGTTTTTGTGCGTGTGATTATTTCTTATTTACTTCTACACTCATACAGAGCCGGTGGATTTTAAAAGATTCCAATAGTTCCCCCTTGTGATCTTAATTACAGTTCTGCGGTTTTATTTGATGCATAAATGTTTTTCTATCTCCACTTGGTGAAGTTCTGGCAAAGTGTCAGTTCCACCATCACGCCTTCCAATCCATCATCAGTAAATAAGCCTTCTTTTAGCAGCTTGGTTCTCTACCTGATCATGATAGTTTATAAACATCACAATTTATTCATTAAGACCGTGATGGGATTAGTTCCAGTTTCTTCTGGAGGAGTTAAATATGAGACCTTTTGCTCTTCTGCCCTTTAGGTGAGGCAGTGGAGATGGAGGATGAGGAATGGACCACGCCCATGGACTGTTTACGGGCGAGTGAGATGTGTAATCAGAATGCACAGTGCAGCTCGCGGTTCCGCATCATGCGCCAGTGCCTGGTGGGACGGGACCCCAGGGCCATGCTGGAGAATAAGGAGTGCCAAGCGGCACTGGAAGTTCTACAGGAGAGCCCTCTCCACCACTGCCACTGCAAGAGGGGCATGAAGAAAGAGTTGCAGTGCCTGCAGAGCTACTGGACAATCCACATGAGCCTTAACGAGGGTGAGTCCGCTTTCTAAAGTTCCTTCTCTCAGTACAGACATGCAGTGTGCAGTGAGGTCCGAGGTAGTGTGGGATTCTGTACTAATGACTGATGACATCATTAATGATCTAAACCAAACGCAAACTAACAACACAAACGCGACAAAACGGCAAAAGCAAACATAGAGTAAGATGGATGAGGAGGGACAAGACGCGTGAAGGTGGAGGATGAGGGAATTAACGTACTAACTACATTGTTCTGATGCAATGCTTCCACAACCCTAACACCTGAGAAGGATGGTTACGGGAGTGTAGTGCACCACCTACATAATGACAGTTTGATTACGATGTGCAGCTCGGTGTGGATCCAGTGACCCGGTTCTGTGTAAGTGCAGGCGGTTTCTGTGTGAGTGTTATTTGGTGATCACGGGTGGAATCTGTTCTGCGTCTCAGCGGCAGTGCAGTCTGCCATTACGATGTCGTTCCAGCGCCTCTTTTATTCCAGAACCCAGCGGAGCCATTCTGAGGAGCTGTAAAGGCAGCCAGGTCGTGCTGCGCCCCACCGCACCACCATCCCCATCCCAGCACCACGGCGGAGTGCAGCGAGAGGCGATGATTACATTCACCTACGAATTCACACAATCACATCTCAAAGAAAAACCTCACAATCCTGAAGAGTAGCAGCATCACGCTGAGAGAACAAACAGCTAGACAGACAAACACACACAACACCTTTATCTACCAACAGCGCTGTCTGAAACAACACGGGGGATACAGTCAGTGACCATGACCCCTCATAAATCACACACACACACACACACACACACACACACACACACACACGGTGTATCCCAAACCACTTTCTATGTAGGCCACGTCACAGTGTACTAAAGTGATTGGATAGGACAGTATGTGGAGCAGTGCATTGTGGGATTTCATTAATCTCTCCTGCAGTGTTTTTTTGGAGCATTTAGACCTGACAGTGTACAGAAAAGCTCTGAGCCTCCCAAATACTGCAAACCAGGAAGGGGCAGAGGGCAGGAGCCTCTTAGAGCTTCTGTCTTACAAGGGGGGGAGAAGGGGGAGAGCACAGCTGTAAGTGTCTCTGCAAGTCACTTTGTGGCTCAGCTCGGCTCTACATAGCTCAACACAGTTCTGTGTAGCTCTAGCTAGCTTAGCACGGCTCTGTGCAACTGTGTGGCTCTACACGGCTCTATGTAGCGCAGCACAGCTCTGTACAGCTCTGTAAAGCACAGAAGCACAGAGAAGCTCGAAGTAGCTCCAAATGGCACGTCGCAGCTTCGAGTGGCTCTGCACGGCTCTGTGCAGCTTTGTCTCTGCACTGCACAGAGAGACTCTCAATAGCTCAGAATGGTTCAATGCAGCTCTGTGTGGCTCAGCACAGCTCTATGTAGCTCAGCACAGCTCTGTGTGGCTCTGCACGGCTCTGTGCAGCTTTTTGTGACTCTGCATCGCTTTACGTAGCTCAACGTGGTTCTGTGCAGCTGTGTGTGGCTCAGCATGGCTCAGTGCGGCTCCGAGTGGCTCTGCACGGCTCTGCGTAGCTCAGCACGGCTCTGTACAGCTTTGTATGGCTCTGCAAAGCACAGAGAGTCTCTAACTGGCTCAGCATGGCTTAGTGCAGCTCTGTACAGCTGTAAGCGGCTCTGTGCAGATCTGTGTGGCTCTGCAATGGTCTGTGCAGCTCATCACCACAGACTGGGTTAATTATAATTATGCTGACTTTATTGTCAGAGGTGAATAAAATTGAAGCACAATGGCAGTGCAAGAGAATAATAGGGCACTTAAATGAGGGCACAGCGTCTCCTAACAGCTTAGTGCCAGTCTACATGCCCACTCAGAGCGGGGGGAGGGGGTGGTGGCTGTATAATGGAATATCTACTGCTACAATTATAAGATTATAAAGTCGGTATAAACATTTCTTTCATTGTATTGTGGGTAAGTTCCAAGTCTAACAGCACGTTCACTAAACACCACATGTCTCATTATGATGTGAGCATGTTCCAAACTGTAAAATACACTTTACTGCTTGTATTATAAACTGTGGGCGTGTCCCAAACCAAGTGTATCTGAAATAGAGCTTAATTTAATTCAGGATTTAAGATTTCACTTAATTCTCGGCAACCGATCAGGGACTGTACTCTTTTTAACACGGTTCTCCTGTTAACTTCATTCCAATATTACACCATGATTAATTGAAACTCAATGAGTCAGAGAGAACATGTTAAAGCACCAGGACCTGTAGGGACCTCGTCTTATGAGGATCACAAAGGATCCGTCTGCCACAGCATCTGGTCTGATGTCCAGAACGCAGTGATGTCTGAGAATGATGGAGGAGCGGTCCATTAGGAAGGAGATGATTTAATATCAATGCTCCGTCAGAACGTCAGCTGTTCTAACGAGAAGCTATAAATAATGTGTCAGGAGGTGGTCAGTAAGCACGGTGAGAGGCATGGACAATTACAGATCATAATGCTTTAGGATGAGATGGAGACACGATACAGTCGTCACATGAGGTTAATGCACCATCTCCCATCATTATCACTTATTGATCTGAGACTTCAATAACAAACCGATCATCAGTCAAAATATGATTTCAGACCAACAGGAAGCTGCAGCTCCTCCATCTGAGGATGTAAAGACAGCTGCAGCATTGCCATCTCTTAGAAAGAGGGTGTGGTAGCTCAGTGTTTAGGGTTTGCACTAGCACACTAAGGGTTGTGGGTTCAAATCACAGGTCTACTAAAGTTACCAATAAAGTCCTTAACCCTTATTGGAGTCTGTGAACCCTGTGTTCTGACCCTAATTCTTAAGTGGTTTACTTGTAAGTCGCTTTGGATTAAAACATTTAAATGACCAAAAGTAAATGTAGAAATGTTCAGAAGAGTTAGTTGACTGGGATGCAACACCTGATTGACTGATTTAAAGAAAAAGTACATTAATATTTATGTAAGGCTATATCTGTACCTATTAAAACAGGAAAGGGCCTTCCCAGAACTGTTTCCCCAGAGTGTAGTGTCCTCTCATCTTGGCATTTTAAAAGTGGGTTTGACAGAAGTTCAAACTAGCGAGAGGGCATGCTGGATCCAATTTGAGGTCTCCATCTGGTGAAGCGCTACACATTCTAAGATGGCGTACCGGAACGGACCAAGTTGCACCGCTTCAGACCCCACCACAACGCAACAAATAACTCCGAATAAGAACACTGAGGAGGTGTGCATCTGAAGCACACAACAATGTGTGACCCCTGTGTAACCCCCCCCCCCCCTCCCCATTA